>LPNX010609661.1:350069-420801 GCA_001517045.1 Pseudotsuga menziesii
ATGGAGAGGAAGTGACGTAGGGCTGGCAACGGAGAGGACGGGGTCACCGGTGGTGGTCGGAGTGTCGGCGCGATGATTGCCACCAGGAAAAATCGTCGCGTCGGTAGCTTACTCCATTTCAAATTTGTTGTCGGTGATCTAGAATCTCTGAATGACATTAAACATCATTATATATCGTGATAATTATTAAATTTGAAAATGCATGTTTCCATGTTTTTAAAGGTAGGAGTGGTAGAAAATTGGATATAGTTTGGGTAGTTGAGAGAAATGATTCTTACTTAAGCTTCTTACACAAAGATTAGCAGAGGGCGGGTGAGTCCACTTTTGATGGTGTAACTAAGGCATATGAATCCCTTTCGAGAATATGAGTTTCAAAATGCTCAACCCTTACTGTTATGAAGTACAGTCCTTAAAAGAAAAAGATAGTTAAATCCAATCAGATTCCACTTAATAATAAGTGGAATGATTTTATTAGTTAATAAGATGGTATATTTGTGATCTGTCATACCTCAACTTACGTGCATTAAAAAGTTCAAGGAATGCGTTTAATCAATTGTCTTAATCCATGAAGCAGGATTAACAACGATTAAATGCTTAGAACAGAAATGAGCAGTAGAATGAGACAGGAATGGGAAAAAAACCACAATGAGACAACGAAACTGATAAATAGATAGAAAAGAAACACAAAATCAGACATTTACAGACAGAAATTGATAATGGAGTTCACCCCCTCCACTGGGCTACGTCTCCGGGTCCCTCTCCAATGGGTACCGATCCAATTAATCTCTTTAATATGGTACAAAAATGGTTCTGGAATCAACTTCAGCAACTCTAAACAGAATGTTGTACAAATTCTTTAAGACCTCTCTTCTAAAAATTACAATTAGCCTTCGAAAGACAAGGAAAGCTAAATTATAACAGAGAATGTCGACTAAAAAGAAACAGCATCTGCGCATGTCATAACAACTTCACAAGCTTCTCGTAAATAGAGGAAATGAAGCTCTGTACAATCTGAATCTCCCTTCAACCAGCGTCCCCTGAAATGTGGCCAGAGTCCCTATTTAAGCGTTTAGTCGGAGGACAAGTAATGGGTTCCCTTCCTCTGCTACAACTATTATCTTCTTGATTATCATTACAACCATATGCTAAACTGAACCATGCAATTCTGCCAAGTCACTGCACAAGCATTACCATGACGTTCCATATCCCCGAAACGTTGCAACTAACTCCACGTATATGTTGAATCACAACACGTTGCCATGACTTGCAACCGGGCTATGCCACGTAACATAACCGTTTGGTGTCGCCACCAACTTCACAGCTTCAAAATGTCACGGCATATAAGGACTTTGCCATATACTCGATCCGCTGTCACAGCATACCAATGTCGTAGCATATGAGGACTTCCCTGAACCATGCGATGTTCAACTTGACGGTTTGCAAGCTGCGCAGCCCACACTTAACTGCACACCCATGCGATAAGTTGCGCACCAGGAGATGAGATGCGCACCAGGTGATAAGCTGCGCACTAGGTGATGAGATGCGCACCATCTGCGCAGCGTGCGATATCTGCGCAACTCAGGCGCAAACTACGTTGCACAGCCCCCGGCGATAACTGCACACCAAGCTATAGTTGCACAGGCTATGCATATAATGTTCAGCGTATTAGTTAAAACCAAATAACTATTGTACCATATTGGATCAGTGTAATTTGAAGATGAATAATCCACCGGATCATTCCTCCCCAATGGAGAGCTTTGGGACCACCAAAAGCTTGAATCATTCGGCAAGCAAGTGAGGGTACATCTCCCTCACTTTTCCAATCTCCATCCATCTTGCCTTGCTAGGATGCATGCCTTTCATCCCCACTCGAAGGTACTCAGTATTCCCCCTTCATGAAGTCCTTACATTTCTATCAAGAATGACATCATCCTGCAACTCTCTCATGTATTCAGGTGCCAAATCATCAATTGAAGGAATTTGTATGTTTATTTCCTCATCCATGATCATAGGAGGCTCATATAGTTTAAGATTCTCAACATTGATAACTGAATAAATTTGCATGTATGGAGGTAAATTCAAGCGAAAAGCATTAGTACTGATCTTTTCCAAGATCTCAAAAGGACCATACCGGATAGGTTTAAGCTTTTCACCTTCACCTTTCATTCTCTCTTTGGTGATATGTAACCAAACTCTGTCACCAACCTGAAATTGATGATCAAATCGATGCTTGTCATGCCTGGCTTTGTACTTGGCCTGGCTCTTCTCCAACTGTTCCTGAACTACCTGCTGCACCATTTGGATTCCCTGGATGAATCTTAGCGCTCTATTTGCATCATGATGTCCATCCACTGCATCTTTTCCAAAAGAGAAGTCCATCGATGTTTTTGGCAGGTAACCAAAACAAGTTTCAAAAGGAGATCTTTTCATGGAAGAATGAACTACATGATTGTAAGCATGCTGTATATACTGCAATTACTCATCCCAAATTTTAGGATGTTTACTACAATATCCCCTGAGCAGCTAAATCACTATTTTGTTTACTACCTCTATTTTCCCATCGGTCTGTGGATGAAAAGATGTACTTTTCTTAAGTTTAGTATCCATAAGCCCCCATAAAGTTGACCAGAATCTTCCCAAGAACCCGAAATCTCGATAAGATATAATAGACATGGGCAGCCCAAAATGTACCCAAACATTCTGAAAGAATAAATGAGCTGTTTGTTCAGCAGTGATCTATTTGTTACATGGCATTAAGATACACATTTTGCTGAATCTGTCCACAACAACATATAGGTAATCATGCCCTTTTCTAGACATAGGTAGTCCTCCTACAAAGTCCATAGAAATGCTTTCCCAAGGACGAGAAGAAACTGGCAGAGGTGTGTACAAACCCAATTTCCTATTGCTAGGCTTACTTGTTGCACACATAGCACAACCTCTTATATACTTAGCTACAATTTCTTGCATTTGAAACCAATAACAATGATTCTGCAATAATGACATTGTTTTACTTACACCAAAATGTCCTGCAATCAATGAACTATGTGCTTCTCGAATCACATGCACTCTTTCTTTCTCTGGAATATAGAGTTTACCAAGATGATACAAGAGTTGATTATGCACATAATAGTTCTCTTCATGTTTACCATGTATAAGTGATGCATATGCTTTCTTAAAATCTTTATCTTCTACATACTGTTCAATATAACTTTCATGTGTTAATGAACTGTTTTGAAGAATGATTGAAGCATTTGTAGGCGGCCTCGATAACATGTCTGCTACCTTATTATGAATTCCCTTTTTGTACTTAATTACGAGATGAAACTATTGTAAGAATCCCATCCATCTTAAATGACTACTTTGTTGTACTTTAGTTTGAGATTGTAAATATTGAAGTGGCTGATGATCAGTGTGTATGACTATTTATTTTTCCATGATATAATGTTTCCACTTCTTCACACTCTGTACTAAGGCATACAATTCTTTGTCATAGGTCGGACAGTTACTTACCGTAGTAGAGAATGTTTCTAAATGGTAACAAACTGGCTTCCTCCCTTGCATCAAAACTGCCCCCATGGAAAACCCACTGGCATCGGTTTCTATCTCAAATGGCTGCTGCAAATCTGGCAATGTCAGAACTGGTGTTGTGCTAATATTTTCCTTCAAAGTGTCGAAGGCTCTCTGATGCTTGCCTCCCCACCGGAAAATTTATTTAACACTTGTCAACGCGTGTAATGGAGCAGCAATGGAAGAAAACCCAGAAATGAATTTCCTCCAATACTGAACCGAACCCAAAAAACTTCTGATTTCAGTAACGGTGTTTGGCCGTGGCCAGTTTACAATAACAACAACCTTGGCTGGGTCCACTCGCAGGTGGCCTCCACCAATAATATGGCCCAGATATACTAAAGAAGTTTTAGCAAATTCACATTTGGACATCTTTACATAAAGCTTTTTCTCACTCAGTACATCTAAAACTTCTTTCACATGTACAATGTGCTCTTCCCAAGTTTTGCTAAACACGAGGATATCATCTAGATATACAATTACAAAATCAACAATGAATGAACGAAAGACATCATTCATGACCCGCATGAAAGTAGCAGGTGCGTTACAAAGCCCAAAAGGCATTACAAGCCATTCATACAAACCCTGTTTCGTTTTAAAAGTTGTTTTCCAAGCATCATGCTCAGCAACACGGATTTGATGATACCCACTACACAGATCCAATTTTGTAAAATAAGTTGCACGTTTCAACTAATCAAGCAAATCATCAATGCGAGGAAGAGGATACCTTTTTTTAATGGTGATTTTATTAAGGGCCCTATAGTCGATGCACATCCTCCAAGACCCATCCTTCTTCGGAACCAAGAATATAGGAGAGCCGCAAGGAGAAGTACTGGGCCTGATGACCCCCTTCTCAATCAGCTCCTGAACCTGCTTATTGATCTCCTCATTCTGCATTACAGACATCCGGTACATGGCTATGTTCAGGAGTGGCACATCCTGCTGCAAATGTATCTCATGCTGAATTTCTCTCTTCAGTGGTAACCCCTTCGGATCTTGAAACAAATCATCATACTCAGAAATGATGTCAATCAGTTCAGATTTATGCTTAGGGTCACATTCTTCAAAAGATTTAGAGACTTCATCACTTTTCATCTTAACCATCATCAACACAAAATTCTTACTAGCATTTACCAACCTCTTCATTTGTCCTGCAGAGACTATTGCTAGATTGGTTTTTATCTTATGTGCTCATACAATATATTCCATACCTTCTTTAAAAAGATGATACTTATTCTGCTCTCTATACAAGACTACTTTCCGGTCATACAAATATGGACTCCCAAGTACAATCCCACAAATGTCAAGTGGTACTACATCCAATTCTACCTCATCCCTAAACTTTTCAGTAATTGCAAAATTTAATACACATTTCCTTGTAACTTGCAATCGTGTATCATTAGTAACCCAACCTAGAGGATAGGGCTTTTCATGAGGCATAGTAACTAAATGCAATTTCTTAACCACTTCTTCTGATATCAGATTTACTTGTGAACCACCATCAAACAATGTATCAATCTTTGTGTGATTTGTAATGAGACGAACATGAAAAAGTGCACTTCTATCTTTATCATTTTGCTTAGAAGTAGATGGCCGACTTGTACTTGCACTAGAACTTGATTGTGCATCAATGGGAAGTGAGATACTTTTATTCTTACCCTGGATTCTGACAGCTGTAACCTTTGTTTCATCACTTGAGTCGGATCCCAAGTCTTGAATAACTGCTACAGTAGCTTTTGCTTTGCCATCATTTTTGTTTCCTCCATACTTCTTTGGCCTTAACTCCGGATGAAGCTTCCAACACTTAGAGACATCATGTCCCTTCTGACAATGCGAACATGTAGGATTTTCACCCTCTTTCTTAATAGTAGCCATCTTCTTTTTCCACTATGTTGAGGCCTGGAACTTTGCAGGCGACAACAGTAAAGGATTCTCCCCAATCAACATTCCCAACTAGCCCGTTGACTGTCTGGAATACGGAATCCGTCTGGTTTGCGGTCCGGCTACCGTAGGTCAAGTAACAAAACAAAGGGGTTACCGGTTGCGGCCAGGTCCACCGAGTTTTTGTAATTTTTACTTAATGTATGCAATGCAAATGCCTAACTAACAATGCAGGAGTGATAAATATGCAAGGAACTACACAATGTGCTGCGCAGGTTCTTACCTCTCGTCTTAGGTTCTCAAACATCTAAATCACATATGCAGCCATGAAGCCAACTATTTGTCTAACTACCTATATATGCACCTATCCCCGGGGAGCCATATAAAATGATTATTGGTGAGTAATGTGTATTATAAATGTATCATAAACAGAATTTACAGTTAGCTGACATTCACATTTACAACACATTAATGAGAAAATATTCTAACAATCAGATAGCTAATTGTTATGTATGCAACATACATTAGTCGTGGTGAGATTTCCAAGAAAATAAATCAGAAATCATTCAACAAGACATAGGTCGTAAAGTTAGAATGATCTCACGATTTATGGACATAGGCTGAAGAATAAAGTAGTTCATCTTTCCGCCATCCATTGCATGACATTAGGAAATTTCCCATCTCTTTCTCCAATAAGCAAACTGTAATTTTTTATTGCAAAAGGAAATAGTTCTTCTTACAATATGTCCTCCAGTCTTACTAGGGGAAAATCCCTTCTCCCTTCTTAGTCTATTACATTTATACAAAAGAGTGAAATGGTTAGGCTGCCCAAAGTAACCTTTGGGCTTCCAAAACTTTCATTTTCCCAACGTCTTGTTTTTTTGCAAAATATTACAAAAGATGACACATCCCCTACGAAGAGGGCCCAACTTGGTTTTCTAGGAACTTCTTCCATGCTGCAGCCTCACTAGCGATGCCCTCAAAAGTGCTAGGTTCCAGAAACTGAATATTTATCTCAAATCTTTCGGCTTGATTTTTGATAGCCTCAATCCTTGCTGGGCTCAAACAAAGCTGATCTTCCAAAAACTGTACACTAACGGCTGAACGGCCCACTTCATTCTTCAAAACTAGGTCATCCATAACCTTGATCTATTGTGTTCTAGCCTCTGCATCCTGATATCTGCTCTGCAATATTTCTATGAAGGCCTCATGGTCCAGGAACTCATCAAGCTTATGTTCATCGTCTCTCTGGAACCGGTTGAATGTATTAAGGAGCCTCCTAAAGTATTCTGAGCATGCTCCCTGCATCCTTTTGACAGCCTTCTTGAATTCTTCTATGGTGCTGACAGTGAATTCTACTAAATCATGATCTCTTTTGAGGGCTTGATGATCTTTCACCGGTAACTCTGTTGGGTTTTCTGCATTGCTTTCCAGCCTTCCTATGCTGGCCTTCAAGACTTCAAGGAAATATTGGGATCTATCCATGAAGTAGGAAGAAGTTTCCATGATCTCTTCCAACCGGTTATCAATATGAAGGACCTTGCATCTCTCGTCTTCCAAAGTGGTCTGCAGCTGTAGCATTTTAGCCTTCTGAGCCAGGATATGTTCTTTGAAAGGTTGCAGATTTACTTGTTGTTCCTTTGCTGCCTCCAGATCAGTGGTCAGAGAGGCAAGCTGATCTTGATGTTGCTTTGTCAGTTCCTGGGAATGCAAATCATTGGCCTGCTCAAGGATCTTCATCTGTTCTTCTAGGTCCTCCACCTTTCGCAGCAACTGCTCCTTCTCTTTCTTCAACTCTTGTTCTTCTACTTGCACTTGCTCAAGGTGTTCTTGTGTAGCCTCCTGAGCCTGTCTCTCTTCACGTAGGGCCTTCAATTCAGCTACAACAGTCCTCATATCCCTCTATAAGTGCTCAAATTTCTGCTTTAACTTATTTCCCTCCTCTCTCTCTCTCTTCAGGGTATCCTTTAGCTGCTCAGAAGATTTCTTGTATGACTCCAGTTTACTCATCACCTTGTCTATGTTATCCTCTGAAACATCTAGTATTGCAGTTCCATCCCTTATGGTAATTCTTGGATCCACGTCTGTCCCTATCATAACAGCAGTATCTGTTATCATTGTGCCAGCCATTCCTTCTGATTCTACCTTTCTTTCTGTCCTCTTCATTATTCTTTTGCTATCCCTATCATAATACACAATATTGAAGTCAGGGATTTCCTTGCCCTTTTCCTGGACAAAAGGAACTATTCTGAGCGAAGGGACCACCAGAGTGTCAGCAGGAGGCACTTGTGGATCCTGGACCTCTGGATTTTCTGTCTCTTGGGTCTGCCCCTCGGTAGCTAACTGTCCTGTTTCTATCAGCTTTTGACCCTCTGCTTCCTGCCTTCTCATTTCCTCATCTAGCTTTCTCTTCTCTAGTTCAGCTACTTTCCTAGCTACTTCTTCACTATGAAGCCATCCTGCAGCTTCCTGTGCTAGCTTCTGGGCCTCCTCCTGTCTCCTCTTGGCCTCTTCCTCAGCTCTGGCTTGCTCAGCTTTGGCTCGCTCAGCTCCCTTTCCACCTTTAGTGGTGATCTTTGGCTTGAATCTTCTTCTTAGAGCTGTCAAGTTAGGGGTACTTCGGAAGATAGATTCTTCCTTATCGAAGTGATGAGTATACTCAAAGTGAACCTTATGCTCTTTGCAATGCTCCACAACCTTACCATGGGAATCACTCCTATGGAATGGCATCCTGCCAAAATGGAATTTCTCTAATTCTGCTACAAATTCATTAGCCTGTTTCAATTTAGCAAATCTGCAGCTTCCTAGTTTGAATGGAAAAGGGGGGTAAGCGGTCTTCTTGTGTTCAAACATGAATTTTCCTATTCCATCGATGAAAACTTGCCTGACCGCCTCCTTATGGACAATATAGTCGGTTGCGTATTTTGGCAGCAGGGAAGGGGCTTTTGAGCCACCAAACATTCTAAAATACATGCCATTTTCTGTCAAGTAATAGTCTGCGTATTCTTCTATTACTTTCATGGCCCCCTCCGACAAGTAGTCACATTCCTTCAGAAAAATGAGGGTGTGCAATGGCATAATGAACTGTTCGCATACTTCTCTATAGTGGTTGTGGTAAACATGTGCCCACAAAGGTTTGTAAGCCGCGTAGATAGGCATTCTCTCCCTGTGCTAGATGCATCTGAGACCCGGGAAGGGCTTATGACACAATATGCAGTTTATAAGTATCGAGCTCATGTAAAACTCATACTTTTTTCGGGTCTCTCCCCTCTAGGCTGCGGCCAAGCAAGTAGACAGACTGTTTGAAACCAGGCTGGGCCAATTGAAGATTGTCCCATCGGTGGCCACATGAAAGATGAGAGGTATCCATTCTAGCTTGAACAACCTGCCATGAGCTCTTCCAAATATTTTATTGAGCATCAAGGCTATGAATCTGTATGGAGCCCTTAGACTCACTGTATCATACTCATTCGTTGCTCTGGGCCTGAAAAGTTTCCCTGTTAGCATCATCCTTTTCATGGTTTCTATCAGGTCCATTTTAATGTTACTCAACCAGTTATCAGACATGAACACTTCGGGCTCCGGCAGATGGTAGGACAAGGCTACATAACCAGAGCTGTACGAAGCATAACCTTGATCATTAACATCCTTCAGAATCATTGTTGAGACATCCGCCTGAGGCAGAATCCATCCTATGACTTCCGGGCATGGGAAGAGTTCCGGCCTAGTGGCGACCTTCATGAGTGCCGATCTTTCGATGTTGGTGTAGATGGGTTCCTCTTCCAATCCCATATTAGGAACCTCTCTTCTGGTGATGAGTCTATAGACATCCCCCCACTGATATTCGGGTTCAACACCAGAGACACATTGAGTGTCTCCATATATATATTCAGTCTTTGTTTCAGCTTCTGCTTGTGGCACTTCTTCCACCACTGGGGCCTTTTTCTTTTGTCTTTTGGACATGGTGGGCTCGACTTTTTCCTGCCATATATAACATTGTAATATTGAGGCATCCAAG
This sequence comes from Pseudotsuga menziesii, assembly GCA_001517045.1. Classification (NCBI taxonomy): domain Eukaryota; kingdom Viridiplantae; phylum Streptophyta; class Pinopsida; order Pinales; family Pinaceae; genus Pseudotsuga; species Pseudotsuga menziesii. Next base: position 359,539 of record LPNX010609661.1, read on the forward strand.
GTGCATACATTTACATGACAAAGTGCAGCACTTTATTTTATATGGGTATATCATGGTAGCAACTAGTTGATGAAACTAAGATATAAATTTGTATAACTTGACAGTCCAAATGCACCCTACTTAGAGCTCTTATCTATATCTTAGTATGACGCAAAACATTTATGTATGGTATTAAAACATCCCATCGACCATCTTCTAAACTGCAATAAAATTACATCCATATGCAAAGCGCCATTTTCATGTGTCTAATGTGATAGCAAGTAGAGAAACCAATGCATGCATGCACAATCCAAAAATTCCCTGACTATCAGAAATACTAGCATGAAGCAAATTTAGTCCTGTGCCCTAAAGTGAGCAATATACTACTGCTGCATGATACAAACTTTATCAATCATACTTGAGTCATCATTAAATCTACAACATTTCGCAGATGCATGTACATCAAATGCAAGGTGCAGCATTCATCAATTTGGTCTATTGCACAGCAAACAAAGATGGAGAATTTAAATATATCAAGATCAGGCTAGCTGCCCCTGTTATTAAACATTTTGACAATAAAGCTTTAGCAGGGATAACTTCGATAATGGCTTATGCTGCTCACGGAAGATAATTACATTGATTCGACTATACATGGTGGGTATTAGTGTCATTTTATTGTAAATGGCATTCTCATCAAAACCACCATCCATGCTATCTTCAGCTCGAGAACTACGACAATGGCATAGCCCTTCTAACCGGCTAGGGTTTTAGGTGACTGAGCAAAAAAAGGGGCCGCATGTGATGACGCGAGCAACACAGGCAGGTGCTCGAGCGGTGAGGTAAACAACCGCAATAACTATGAACTCCTCTCAAAAACATTTTCCTTCCGGCATACCCTGGGTTCAACATTATACTTTGACGAGGCCGCGTAGAACTGTGTAGGTGAAACGACCATGGCTCAAAGACCCGGTAGTGCACCACAGGATTAGCACCCAAAGTAATCTAGGCGGGCTTACTTCTTACCCATCATGACTATGCAAGGTGGTTCAGCGCAGACGGCGTAACGGCCGTCTCCGCCGAAACCCTTCAATCGCTATGCGCGTGAGGTAGCAAACTAAAAAGTGGTGAAAGACAAATCAGTTCTAAAAATCTGAAAGTTAAACTCCCTCCCACAGTTAAAAAGATAAAAAAGATCCGCTCACACAAGCTTATAGCCCAGCTGGATGAGGAAAACTGCCGTGAACACCGAAACTATGGAAAACAAAAAACCACTGACAGTTTGCGCGCAACGGGGAAAACGACGAAAAGGCCTACCTGGTAACCCGGTGAATATGGCGAGTCAATGACGGTCAGGCTTCTACCTCTGCCACCTGGAAGCTAGTGCAGCGACAGCGGGGAATTTCACTTCCTTCAGAAGACGACAGCTCAATGGCGACTATGCTCGGCAGCAAAAAATAACAATATAAAAAAAAACCAATGCTATCCCCGTATATATAAACTCTCACACGTGCGAGGAGAACATAAATTGGGCGCCGAAATTTTTTTTGCATCGGCAGCTGGAAGCAATCTGCCTTCCGCAACGGTGGACGGGCACAACGTATACCTAGCCGGGATACATGTATGATGGGAAATCATCAAAATATCGGACGTCCGATGGTTTTACAATCGGGAGGTGAACGCTTAAATCTGTCCACAACAGTGGACGAAAAAGTCATCAAAGCTTCCGCTCTGGTCACACGCGTCGTAAGTCGAACGGCTTTCAAGTCGGAGGACGAAAGTCCAAATCCCTCCGTAACGGGAAAATCTAACATGAAAAGGCTCCGATCCAAGACTCAAAATAGCAAGCAACTTACTCGAATCGGAAGAGAACTAAAAGTTGAAAATGGACACCCACCTGCAACGGCAGAAGGAGTGAACCAAAGAGCTTCCGATACTAAACCAAAAGAAAATCGAAAACATAAGTCAGAAGGAACGAGAAAATTAAAACCCGAAAAGCTCCGCCACAGTGGGGCTAGAAGAGAAGATCCATCCGGAACGGCGGACAAGGAAATAGTCATACCTTCCGATGTAGAACCAAAAACCACCCGCAATGGCGGAAAAGATAATGCAAAAACCCTCCGCAACGACAGGAAAGCAAATGAACCAACTTCCGATTTAGAATGACTTCACAGGTATTCAAAAGGCAATGATAAGCTTGATTATGCATGGGATTATTTTAAGCATTAAGGAAAACATCAGACCGATTGATAGACCAACCCAAGCGCTGGAAATCATTCCATAAACCAACTAAGGAAGAAAATCAAACTAATTCAAAGTAAAGGAGGGTCCTAAATTTTTTTAGAATTTTGGGAAATTGTTGTGGCTACAACAATTGGCGACTACCTGGTGAACCCTAGATTTCTGAATTAACTCTTTTCTAGTGCAAGACCGTCTGAATAAAAGTTGAAATCTTCTAGATGTCCTTATCCTCGGGCTGGCCAATTTAAGCATTTCAATCATTGAATAGTAGTCTATTCTTTGGGGAAAAGGTAACATAGAGATATTGTCAGTCTGAATAACTCTTTTGAGGCCAAATAGGTGAGGTTTATTTTTCCGGTCCTTAGGGAGTTTCCATCTTGGACACCACAAGATCGTAACAGATAGTAAATAGTATTATCCTTTTGTTCCTCATTCCCATGCCCATTTGCACTTTTGTGCTATTTGAATTTTAGTTCTTTTGATATGAGTCCTCCTGCAGGCCTTTTCTTACTGAATTTTAATTCAGGATCCTCTATCCCATAGTGCCCTTTTTTGTGAACCTTGTATTTCATAATTTAGTTCACGGACGGAGAGGATCTTATGGCCATTTAGTATTTCATTCTTGTCAAGCTTTGCTTTGGTATGTCTCATTTCTTTCAGGAGTTTTGACTCTTGATAGCTTTTCTCTTGTCTGAATTTATGGCATGGGATCATTTATATATGATATACCATTTACCCCGCTTCCTTTCCGTGGGTCTTTTGCTGTCACCCCCTTGGATATTTAGGATGAAATGGATGGAGCCTCAAAATAGTATTCCAGACTCTTTTTACTTCTGAGCTATTTACAGGGGTTAAGTAAGACTTCAATGAATGCATTGCCAGTTAGGAAAACAGCTACTAGAAGATATTCCATACTTTAGAGCACAGTACTTCACTCAAGATCCCAGTTAATAAAGAACCCTGACGTTTCCATCTACAACCAAAAGTTTTCCTCTTTATTCAACTGACAGAAAAGATAGCAAAGTACTAAAGGAAAACGTTAGCAAAGCAAATAACCAAAAAGAAAGAAAAACATCAAAGCATTAAGGCGAGAAAACAACACCTAGTATAAACAAAACAATTTATTTATGTACAATAAGAGAAAGAAACAAAAAATTGCCCACTCCAGCAAATCTTTAAACTAGAGAGCTAAGGAATGAGCTGGATTTTAGATATGAGTGATCTAACCATAGTCTAACTGTGCTGTTATTGAAATGGAACCCATATCTAATATTCTGCAGTCATCACGCTCAGCCTGAGGGAGTTGAAGGAGCTCAGGCTGAGTGCCCATTATAGAACTGGCCCTTTTTTATGAATGATGTCCTAGCTTAAGCTCAGTCAGATAGTTTCCTAAGATAGAATCAGCAGACTCATTGCCTTCTCCTAACTTAGTGACAATATATTTCATGTATGGTTCTCTCAGAATTTTTATTGGATTTGGGGTGCCTTTGAGAGGCAACAGCAGATGAGACCAATCTGAAGCAAAATAACCTTTCAATCTGGAAGACCAATCACGGTTGAGAATGAGCCCATATCCCCTTGGTATGTCAGCCACCATAATGTCAATAAATTGACATATCTTGTTGTTTGCAGCCAAACGAATGAGGATGTTCTTCATCTCTCCCACCACCTTGACACCTGTGCAATCTAATTGCGTTACTTCACGAGGTGTGGACTCTAGTTGTCTGTTAATCTTTTTACAAATCTCAAGGGGCGTCACATTCACTTCTGCTCTAGAGTCCACCAAGCAGTTATGCACATTATAATTCAATATCTCTAGAGTCAAAAGAAAAGGTGGGATGTCAAGGTTTTCTTTCCAACCTGGTTCTTGGTCTTCTTCTCCTAGTTGGTTTTGAGTAGGTATATCCTTTGTCAGCTCTTGAGTTTCATCGAATTTTTCCTCACTAACACCTGTCTGTTGCTCTAGAGGTTTGACAATCTCAGTGATTGGCTCTGTCCTCTGGTTGAGGGTATTGTTCTTTGGCGTTTTGCCTTTGTCCAGTCTCTTAACATTCTCCTACAAACTGTTAATTTGAGAATTTATTGCATTGCCCTGGGATATGACACCCATGTCCTTCGTGGTCGTAGATGTGCATTCGGGATTAGAAGTATCATCTTCAGTGTCAAACAGTGAAATACCATTCCATGAGAACATAGTATCGTCCTCTGGTTTTCTTCTGATCTGTTTCTCCTTTTATTCCTTGCCACTATCCTGAGTCAGTTTAGGATTCACCAACTTATTCATCACCAATGTCATTGAATGTAACCATTGAGGACACTTCTTCTCAGAGTGGGGTTGTTGGTGAAAGGTACAGAAATTGTCCCCTCCTACTTCTGTTATGTTTATTGATGCCAAATTGGGAGGAGGAACTTGCCATTGGTTGTTATTCTCTCTTTTTGGATAGTGGGGCTTATCGGTTTTCTGAATGTCCCTTTCCTTTTCCAGGTCTATTATTCGGTTGGACAGTTTTGTAAGCATTTTCATCATTCCTTGGTAATCATGTGATTGATCTTTTCTAGGTTTAGACAACAATGGGCTTCTTCTAGCAGTATTCTTGTCTTCATATGGCTCAGGATAATCTTCTACACTCTCACTCTCAACCTCTACCTTTTCAGCCTCTTCATAAGTCTCTACCAGTGTAGGCTTGACTTTCATCTTGGAAAACATGGCCAGCTCAGGCCCTAGGGCTAAAGTGTAATACTCAATCAAAAACTTATCTGAAGGTATGTCAACTGCAGAAAAGTTTTTTAGGTACAGTGAAAATCTCTGAGTGAAACTATGTACCTTTTCATTCTTCTCTTTTCTTAACCGACCAAGACCTTTCATCAATGAGGTGTGTGTTTTTTGAGTTGTGTATTTACTTTTGAAAACTCTCTCAAAAGTGTCCTAGTCAGGAATGGAATTGGCAGGTAGACCAAAATACCAAGATGCAGCTGCTCCTTTCAGAGTGTGCGGGAACAGTCTGCAGACTACATCTTCATACTCCCCAGCCCTTAACCCTTCTAATGCTAGGTAGAAGCTCTGAAGGTGATCATCTATAGCAATCCCTTCCTCAGGGTCAAACTTGGGAAAGAGCTTGTCAAAGGCTAAGGCTAGGTTATGCAAGGGAGGCGTTAGGTTTAGAGGTGACCTAGCTCTCCACGCTGGCAGAGGGTTGGGTTGATTACCAGCCATGAGTAAAAGCGACCGAATAAGATGCTGGGAAAAACAGTCCTTCAAGGATAGAACCGGAATCTGTAAATACTTGGGTTAGGTTGAGACTTTCAAACATCTGCTGGTAGGGTAGTCCTGGGAAATTAAGTTTCACGGCCAGCCATCTATTGGCGGCCCTCCTTCTAGCACCAGAAACTGTTGACGCCTGGAACTTTGTAGGTGACAACAGTAAAGGATTCTCCCCAATCAACGTTCCCAACTAGCCCGTTGACTGTTTGGAATAGGGAATCCGTCTGGTTTTCGGTCCGGCCACCGTAGGTCAAGTAAAAAAACAAAGGGGTTACCGGTTGCAGCCCGGTCCACCGAGTTTTTGTAATTTTTACTTAATGTATGCAATGCAAATGCCTAACTAACAATGCAGGAGTGATAAAGATGCAAGGAACTACACAATGTGTTGCGCAGGTTCTTACCTCTCGTCTTAGGTTCTCAAACATCTAAATCACATATGTAGCCATGAAGCCAACTATTTGTCTAACTACCTATATATGCACCTATCCCCGGGGAGCCATATAAAATGATTATTGGTGAGTAATGTGTATTATAAATGTATCATAAACAGAATTTACAGTTAGCTGACATTCACATTTACAACACATTAATGAGAAAATATTCTAACAATCAGATAGCTAATTGTTATGTACGCAGCATACATTACTCGTGGTGAGATTTCCAAGAAAATAAATAAGAAATCATTCAACAAGACATAGGTAGTAAAGTTAGAACGATCTCACGATTTATGGACATAGGCTGAAGAATAAAGTAGTTCATCTTTCCGCCATCCATTGCATGACATTAGGAAATTTCACATCTCTTTCTCCAACAAGCAAACTGTAATTTTTTATTGCAAAAGGAAATAGTTCTTCTTACAATATGTCCTCTAGTCTTACTAGGGAAAAATCCCTTCTCCCTTCTTAGTCTATTACATTTATACAAAAGAGTGAAATGGTTGGGCTGCCCAAACTAACCTTTGGGCTTCCCAACCTTTCATTTTCCCAACGTCTTGTTTTTTTGCAAAATATTACAAAAGATGACACATCCCCTACGAAGAGGGCCCAGCTTGGTTTTCTAGGAACTTCTTCCATGCTGCAGCCTCACTAGCGATGCCCTAAAAAGTGCTAGGTTCCAGAAACTGAATATTTATCTCAAATCTTTCGCCTTGATTTTTGATAGCCTTGATCCTTGCTGGGCTCAAACGAAGTTGATATTCCAAAAATTGTACACTAACGGCTAAACGGCCCACTTCATTCTTCAAAACTAGGTCATCCATAACCTTGATCTATTGTGTTCTAGCCTCTGCATCCTGATATCTGCTCTGCAATATTTCTATGAAGGCCTCATGGTCCGGGAACTCATCAAGCTTATGTTCATCATCTGTCTGGCACCAGTTGAATGTATTAAGGAGCCTCCTGAAGTATTCTGAGCATGCTCCCTACGTCCTTTTGACAACCTTCTTGAAGTATTTCGTGGTGCTGATAGCGAATTCTACTAAATCATGATCTCTTTTGAGGGCTTGATGATCTTTCACCGGTAACTCTGCTGGGTTTTCTGCATTGCTTTCCAGCCTTGCTATTCTGGCCTTCAAGACTTCAAGGACCTCTTTGGATCTATCCATGAAGTAGGAAGAAGTTTCCATGATCTCTTCCAACTGGTTATCAATCTGAAGGACCTTGCATCTCTCGTCTTCCAGAGCGGTTTGCAGCTGTAGCATTTTAGCCTTGTGAGCCAGGATATGTTCTTTGAAAGGTTGCAGATTTACTTATTGTTCCTTTGTTGCCTCTAGATCAGCGGTCAGAGAGGCAAGATGCTCTTGATGTTGCTTTGTCAGTTCCTGGGAATACAAATCATTGGCCTGCTCAAGGATCTTCATATGTTCTTCTAGGTCCTCCACCTTTCACAGCAACTGCTCCTTCTCCTTCTTCAACTCTTGTTCTTCTACTTACACTTGCTCAAGGTGTTCTTCTGTAGCCTCCTAAGCCTGTCTCTCTTCACGTAGGGCCTGCAATTCAGCTGCAGCAGTCCTCATATCCCTCTGTAAGTGCTCAAATTTCCGCTTTAACTTATTTCCCTCCTCTCTCTCTCTCTCTTCAGGGTATCCTTCAGCTGCTCAGAAGATTTCTTGTATGACTCCCGTTTAGTCATCACCTTGTCTATGTTATCCTCTGAAGCATGTAGTATTGCAGTTCCGGCCCTTCTGGTAAGTCTTGGATCCACGTCTGTCCCTATCATAACAGCAGTATCTGTTATCATTGTGCCAACCATTCCTTCTGATTCTACCTTTCTTTCTGTCCTCTTCATTATTCTTTTGGTATCCCTATCATAATACACAGTATTGAAATTAGGGATTTCCTTGCCCTTTTCCTGGACAAAAGGAACTATTCTGAGCGAAGGGACCACCAGAGTGTCGATAGCAGGCACTTGTGGATACTGTACCTCTGGATTTTCTGTCTCTTGGGTATACCCCTCGGTAGCTGACTGTCCTGTTTCTATCATCTTTTGACCCTCTGCTTCCTGCCTTCTCATTTCCTCATCTAGCTTTCTCTTCGCTTGTTCAGCTGCTTTCCTAGCTACTTCTTCACTATGAAGCCATCCTGCAGCTTCCTGTGCTAGCTTTTGGGCCTCCTCCTGTCTCCTCTTGGCCTCTTCCTCAGCTATGGCTTGCTCAGCTTTGGCTCGCTCAGCTCCCTTTCCACCTTTAGTGGTGATCTTTGGCTTGAATCTTCTTCTTAGAGCTGTCAAGTTAGGGGCACTTCGGAAGATAGATTCTTCCTTATCGAAGTGATGAGTATACTCAAAGTGAACCTTATGCTCTTTTCAATGCTCCACAACCTTACCTTGGGAATCACTCCTATGGAATGGCATCCTGCCAAAATGGAATTTCTCTAATTCTGCTACAAATTCATCAGCCTGTTTCAATTTAGCAAATCTGCAGCTTCCTAGTTTGAATGGAAAAGGGGGGTAAGCGGTCTTCTTTTGTTCAAACATGAATTTTCCTATTCCATCGATGAAAACTTGCCTGACTGCCTCCTTATGGACAATATAGTCGGTTGCGTATTTTGACAGTAGGGAAGGGGCTTTTGAGCCACCAAACATTCTGAAATACATGTCATTTTCTGTCAAGTAATAGTTTGCGTCTTCTTCTATTACTTTCATGGCCCCCTCCAACAAGCAGTCACATTCCTTCAGAAAAATGAGGGTGTGCAATGGCATAATGAACTATTCGCATAATTCTCTATAGTGGCTGTGGTAAACATGTGCCCACAAAGGTTTGTAAGCCGCATAGATAGGCATTATCTCCCTGTCCCAGATGCATCTGAGACCCGAGAAGGGCTTATGACACAATATGCAGTCTATAAGTATCGAGCTCATGTAAAACTCAGACTTTTTTTGGGTCTCTCCCCCCTGGGCTGCAGCCAAGCAAGCAGACAGGCTGTTTGAAACCAGGCTGGGCCAGTTGAAGATTGTACCATCAGTGGCCACATGAAAGATGAGAGGTATCCATTCCAGCTTGAACAACCTGCCATGAGCTCTTCCAAATATTCTGTTCAGCATCAAGGCTATGAATCTGTATGGAGCGCTTAGACTCGCTGTATCATACTCATTCGTTGCTCTGGGCCTGAAAAGTTTCCCTGTTAGCATCATTCTTTTCATGGTTTCTATCAGGTCCATTTTAATGTTACTCAACCAGTCATCAGACACGAACACTTCGGGCTCCGGCAGATGGTAGGCCAAGGCTACATAACTAGGGCTGTACACAGCATAACCTTGATCATTACAATCCTTCAGAATCATTTTTGAGACATCCGTCCGAGGCAGAATCCATCCTATGACTTTCGGGCATGGGAAGAGTTCCGACCTAGTGGCAACCTTCATGAGTGCCGATATTTCAATGTTGGCGTAGATGGGTTCCTCTTCCAGTCCCATATCAGGCACCTCTCTTCTGGTGATGAGTCTATAGACATCCCCCCACTGATATTCGGGTTCAACACCAGAGACACATTGAGTGTCTCCAAATATATATTCAGTCTTTGTTTCAGCTTCTGCTTGTGGCACTTCTTCCACCACTGGGGCCTTTTTCTTTTGTCTTTTGGACATGGTGGGCTCGACTTTTTCCTGCCATATATAACATTGTAATATTGAGGCATCCAAGGTGCATACATTTACATGACAGAGTGCAGCACTTTATTTTATATGGGTATATCATGGTAGCAACTAGTTGATGAAACTAAGATATAAATTTGCATAACTTGACTGTCCAAATGCACCCTACTTAGATCAGGCTTATCTATATCTTAGTATGACGCAAAACATTTCTGTATGGTATTAAAACATCCCATCAACCATCTTCTAAACTGCAATAAAATTACATCCATATGCAAAGCGCCATTTTCATGTGTTTAATGTGATAGCAAGTAGATAAACCAATGCATGCATGCACGATCCAAAAATGCCCTGACTATCAGAAATACTAGCATGAAGAAAATTCAGTCCTATGCCCTAAAGTGAGCAATATACTACTGCTACATGATACAAACTTTATCAATCATACTTGAGTCGTCATTAAATCTACAATGTTTCGCAGATGCATGTACATCAAATGCAAGGTGCAGCATTCATCAATTTGGTATATTGCACAACAAACAAAGACGAATAATTTAAATATATGAAGATCAGGCTAGCTTCCCCTGTTATTAAACATTTTGACAATAAAGATTTAGCAGGGATAACTTCGATAATGGCTTATGCTGCTCGCGGAAGATAATTACTTTAATTTGACTATACGTTGCAGGTATTAGTGTCATTTTACTGTAAATGGCGTTCTCACCAAAACCACCATCCATGCTATCTTCAGCTCGAGAACTACGACAATGGCATAGCCCTTCTAACCGGCTAGGGTTTTAGGCGACTGAGCACAAAAAGGGGCCGCATGTGATGACACGAGAAACACAGGCAGGGGCTCGAGCGGTGAGGTAAACAACCACAATAACTATGAACTCCTCTCAAAAACATTTTCCTTCCGGCATACCCTGGGTTCAACATTATACTTTGACGAGGCCGCACAGAACCGTGTAGGTGAAACGGCCATGGCTCAAAGACCCGGTAGTGCACCACAGGATTAGCACCCAAAGTAATCCAGACAGGCTTACTTCTTACCCATAATGACTGTGCAGGGTGGTTCGACGCAGACGGCGTAATGGCCGTCTGTGCCGAAACCCTTCAATCGCTATGTGCGCGAGGTAGCAAACTAAAAAGTGGTGAAAGACAAAGCAGTTCTGAAAATATGAAAGTTAAACTCCCTCCCACAGTTAAAAACATAAAAAAGATCCGCTCACATAAGCTTATAGCCTAGCTAGATGAGGACAACTGTCGGGAACACCCAAACTACAGAAAACAAAAAACCACTGAAAGTTTACGCGCAACGGGGAAAACGACAAAAAGGCCTACCTGGTAACCCGGTGAATATGGCGAGTCGATGACGGTCGGGCTTCTACCTCTGCCACCTGGAAACTAGTACAATGACAGCAGGGACATTCACTTCCTTCACAAGACGACAGCTCAATGGCGACTGTGCTCGGCAGCGAAAAATAACAATATAAAAAAAACCAATGCTGTCCCCGTATATATAAACTCTCACACGTTTGAGGAGAACATAAATCGGGTGCCAGAAAGTTTTTCACGTCGGCATCCGGAAGCAATCTACCTTCCACAACGGCGGATGGACACAACGTATACCCAGCCGGGATACTCGTATGATGGGAAATCATCAAAATATCGAACGTCGGATGGTTTTACAATTGGGAGGTGAACGCTTAAATCCGTCCGCAACAGTGGATGAAAAAGTCATCAAAGCTTCCGCTCTGGTCACATGCGTTGGACGTCGGACGGCTTTCAAGTCGGAGGATGAAAGTCCAAATCCCTCCGTAACGGGAAAAGCTAACATGAAAAGGCTCCAATCCAAGACTCAAAATAGCCAGCAACTTACTCGAATTGGAAGAGAACTAAAAGTTGAAAATGGACACCCACCCGCAACGGCGGAAGGAGTGAACCAAAGAGCTTCCGATACTAAACCAAAAGAAAATCGAAAACATAAGTACGAAGGAATGAGAAAATTAAAACCCGAAAAGCTCTGCCATGGCGGGGCCAAAAGCGAAGATCCGTCCGTAACGGCGGACAAGGAAATAGTCATACCTTTCGACGTAGAACCAAAAACCACCTGCAACGGCGGAAAAGATAATGCAAAAACCCTCCGCAATGGCGGGAAAGCAAATGAACCAACTTCCTATTTAGAATGACTTCACAGGTATTCAAAAGGCAACGATAAGCTCGATTATGCATGGGATTATTTTAAGCATTAAGGAAAACATCAGACCGATTGATAGACCAACCCAAGCGCTGAAAATCATTCCATAAACCAACTAAGAAAGAAAATCAAACTAATTCAAAGTAAAGGAGGGTCCTAAAATTTTTTAGAATTTTGGGAAATTGTTGCGGCTGCAACACCCTAATATTTACCTCTCGACTTGCTGTCAAATGATTTCTTCACAAAAGTATCATTAGCATGCTTACCCCTAGCTTCTAAATGTGTAGCTTGAACACATACATCATCCAAAGTAATGGGGTGAAACATCAACAAGGTATGTCGCAGGTAAGAATGCATACCACCAATGTACTTAAGAAGAGTCTCTTGTGTATCTAATGCAACATTCAATGCAATAGCCCTCTTCCTAAATTCATGAGTATATTCTTGAATGCTTTGTCCTTTAGCTTGTCTAAAAGTTTTCCAGCTCATGATTAATTGCTGCATATGACCTAAAGGATAAAATTGCTTCTTTAATACTTCAATGAATTCATTCCAAATTGAAATAATTTTACCATTCTTTCGAAGATCTTGCTGAATCTTGCTCTCCCAGCAAGTAAGAGCCATTCCACTCATTCTCAAAGTGGCCAACTGAATCCTGGAAGGGTCGTCAGTAATGCCTTGTACCCTGCAATATACTTCAAGCTGCTTGATCCAATTGTCTAACTTTTCAGCATCTAAATCTCCATTATAAATTGGCAATTCAAATTTTACATCCAATTTGAAATAAGGAATATTAGCATTATTCGAATTAGAAGTATGAGAAGAAGAGAAAGTTTGATTAGTTTCAGGAGGATCACCATCACCTCCTACTCCTTTACCCTTTTCTTCCTTCTTCACTTCGGCATCTTTGGATGAAGACCCCTCTTCTTTCTTCTTCCTTTCTGCTCACTCATCGAGTAGAATTTCCATCATGGCTTTCATACTCATAAAAGCCTCCAGAAACTCAGTTTCTAAAATAACAGGTTTTCCCCGTTTAGTATGTCCTTCTTCTTCCCCTCTGGGAGAAGACATGGTTCTTGAGAATGTTCTTCTTGAGCCAACCTCAGGGTCTCCTTCAACTAATTCTCCTTCACCATGCTTTAACCTGAACCTGGTAAGCATTCACAACTTGCACAAACAATCAACCTGCTCTGATACCATAATATGATCCATCGGACCTCAACTTATGTGCATTTAAAAGTTTAATGAATGCGTTTAATTAGTTTGCTTAATCCATGAAGTAGCATTAACATCGATTAAATGCTTAGAATAGAAATGAGCAGCAGACTAAGACAAGAATGGGAAAAAAAACACAATGAGACATTGAAACTGATAAACAGATATAAAAAGAAACACAGAATCAGACAGTCACAGACAGAAGTTGATAACGGTGTTCACCCCCTCCACTAGGCTACGTCTTCGGGTCCCTCTCCAATGGGTACCGATCCAATTAATCTCTTTAAGATGGTACAAAAATGGTTCTGGAATCAACTTCAGCAACTGTAAACAGAATGTTGTACAAATTCTTTAAGACCTCTCTTCTGAAAATTACAATTAGCCTTCTGTTGCAGCTGCAACCGTTCTCCCCAAATTTCTTAAATTTTGGACCCCTCCTCATGATTTAGCATGGTCTTCTAATCGATTGGATCCTTCGAATTTTGGTCATGTTTGATTTTGGATGATTCTATAGATTAACTCTCGCCCGGGTTTTCAATTTTTGATGGTGATGAAAATTGTTGAGGGTCGCAGTTTTGAGTTTGCTTGCTGGTTGATCGAATTAAGTTTATTTGTTTTGGATCGCTGTCGCGGAGGTAAAGCAGGCTTTTGTCTGTTGTTGAACTTTGAAGAGCTGTCCAAAACACTTTAATCATTTTACATCGGGCGTTGAAGAGTTTTCCAAAACACTTTAATCGTTTTACATCGGGCGTCGAAACTATGTTAATTCGGCTACTTTTGTCCTTTTCCCTTCCGCCGTTGCGGCTCCCAAATCGTTCCGACTACCGATGTGTGTTGAATTTTGTTTTCCTCTCCAGTGTTGCGGCTAGGAAATTCTTTTGGCTTCTAATGTAATGTCTTCTGACTTCCGATCGAGCTCTTCCCGCCCGCGTTTCGGATGTCTCTAGCTCTTGTCTCTTCCGCCATTGCGGCCCTCAAAGTCATTTAGCTCCCGAAGTATAAAGCCGTCTGACTTTCGGTTAAGCCTCTCCCTGCCCACGTTTCGCGTGACTTTAGCCCATGTCTTTTCCACCGTTGCGACTAGGAAAACATTTTCGCGTCCGATGTCAAAGCCTTCCAAATGCCGATTTAGAACTTTCTCGCCCAAGGGATGCACCTGGCCGTTTTCTTGTGGATTGGCTGTTTCAGATGGTTAATTTTAATGTTTAAAAAATGCGCTTCCAACGAATGATACATGGTTATTGATTGCAGGTATAATTCAATGGAATGTTGGGGTGACAAGGTGTGAAGGCACGGCTTGATCAAATCGAAACCAGCAGGGTCGAAAGGAAGACAAAGCAAAAGAAGAGACAGAATCGAAAACAACAAAAACACAAATCTGAAAGGTCCAGCAGTTACTCAATTAATCATGAACAGGTGAAGAAAAATGGAGAGAGGGATACGAAATGCTCGAGAGACCGAAAGGTCATGCATTGGGGGGAAACCCAAATGATTTACTGTTTTGTTTAAATACTGGAAAGTTAGAAGTTACAGGGACTTTTTCCCTGGAAGAACTTGTAAACCATTTTGCTTATAAGAGGAACTATTTCGTTTTACAATCAGAAACTGCAATTTTTCCTGGTAGAGAAAGGGAAATGTGGAATGTATCAATGTGATTAAATGAACAATGTTGAAGGGGAACTATTTCGTTTTTAGTTGTGTTTCATTAACTGCGAGAGTGTTTAACTTCCTGAACCTATGTTCTTGTTGAATTCTCTTCAGTATATTTTGTGATGCTCTCCACTGTGAGTAATAAATGTTGTTCATAAAACAATTGGCTATCTGGTTGTTTAAATATCTGTAATTGTTCATGTGTCTTGAAAGAAGTATCAGCTATCTATAACTCTTCATTATGGAGTTACAAAATGTATTACTCACTAATGAATGATAATACTGCTCCCTAGGGATAGTTTAGGTAGTTAGTTTATTTTCTTGTTGTATGTGATTTAGATGCTAGTGAGTCTAAGACGAGAGGTAAGAACCTGCGCATCACATTGTGACTGCTCCTTGCATCTTATCACCATGCATGGTTAATTAGGAACTTGCATATCATACATTAAGTAAAAAAATACAAAAATACACGATGGACCGAGCCGCAACCGATAAAGCCTCTGTTTTTTGTTACTTTGACCTACGGTAGCCAGACTGCAAATCAGACGAATTCCCCATACCAAACAGTCAACGGGCTAGTTGGGAACGTTGATTGGGGAGAATCCCTTACTGTTGCTTCCTACGAATTTTTGGGCCTCAACAGTTTTGGCGCTAGAAGGAGGGCCGCCAATGTATGGTTGGCCGAGGAAACCCGTTTTCTTGAGATTATTCCACCGGTAACAGTTCTGAAAGCAGTGGGTTTCATAATCCAATTCTGGAAGAAAGAGAACATCTATATTCTGTTGGCAACAAAATCGTTAATGATCTGAGAAGACACACCAGGGCATATGTAAAGAATATTGGAGGATTGCCAATCATCCCTGAATTGCCCAGAAGAGAGTATAAAAAGAAAGATCGTCCTGTAGCGGAAGACTCAGTGTTGGTTGGAGACTGGGAAGAACTTGTAGAAACATCCTTACAAGAAGTTGTACTACCTTTGAACCAAGAAGGCCCAAATACCCCTCACAGTTCTCCTGCTCGCACTCCTATTGGCTCACCTCCTCACTCTCCACCTAGACTCATGGCAGGAGTAAATGCTAATCCAGAACGTAACCCACCTAATCCACCACCTGCATGGAGAGCTATATCACCGTTAAACCTTACACCTCCATTACACAACCTACCTCAAGCCTTTGACAAGATGTTGCCCAAGTTCAACCCCAATGAGAAAATATTAGTAGATGATCACCTACAAAGTTTTTACTTGGCAATTGAAGGATTGAGGGCCGGGGAGTATGAAGATGTAGTCTGCAGATTGTTCCCGCATACCCTTAAAGGAGCTGCAGCATCATGGTACTTTGGGTTGCCTGCTAACTCTATCCATGATTGGGATACCTTCGAGAGAATTTTCAGAAGTAAGTATGCAACTCAGAAAACTCATGCAGCCCTCATGAAAGGGCTGTGCGCCTTGAAGAAAGAAAGAAAGGAAAAGGTGCACAGTTTCACACAAAGGTTTGTAGCCTATCTCAAGAATTTTTCTGAAATGGATAGACCTTCAGACAAAGTTCTGATTGAATATTATATTTCAGCTTTAGGCCCTGATTTGGCCATGTTTGCCAAAGGTAGGGCCAAGCCTACTTTGACGGAAACTTATGAAGAAGCAAAAGTGGTGGAAGCTGAAAGAGAGAGCATTGAAGACTATCCAGAACAGTAAGGAGAGAAAGATGCAGGAAGAAAAGCTTTATCATTTGCTAAGCCTAAAGAAGAAAAGTTGCCAGATTTGGAAAATATGGCCAAAATGATGCAGAAGCTATCCAACAAAATCATAGATATGGAGAAAGAAAAGGAAGCACAAAAGTTTTATAAACCATATTATAAGAAAAGAGAGGATAACCATCAGTCTCAACCTCCTCCTCACAATACTGCATCTATGAATTTAATAGAGGTAGGCATGGACAATTTTTGCACTTTCCACCAACAGCTACACTCTTAAAAGAATTGTCCTTGATGGATAAACTCGACGACGCTGGTCATGAATCAACTGTTAGATTCTAGATTAACAGAAGAGGGAGATGAAGAAAGAAAAGAGAATTCTGCTTCTACTTCTACTAAAGAATAGGAAGAGGAAACCATGGCTTTATGGAATTATGTCTCGTTATTTGATGCTGAAGAGGAAAAGACTTAGGGGTACAAGGACGTTATGGAAACCAACGTAGCCACAAGGAGCCAAGGGACTGTTAAGGAAGACAGTCTTATACTCCCAAAGATTAAGAGGCTGCAGAGAAATGTTAAGAAGAAATTTCAAAACAAATATTTAGCTGATAAAATTCTAGAGTTCACTATTACTAGCCAAAATCCTAGGCAGAATGACGCACGGGCCAAGCCAAGTGAAGAAAATGCTGATAAACCCCATCCCATTGAGCAGCCGATGGATTATGACATTGTGGAGGATTTAGAAAGGGTAGAAGCGAATGTTCCACTATTCAAAATGTGTAAAGTGCCACAGCAAAAGGAAAGACTGTTGAAAGCACTTAAAGCATTGGATGAGAAGCTGCCCGCTAACAATCAACCTCAAGAAGAAGAAGAAATTGGAGAAACCAGCGTGGGAGGTAAGTCTAAAAGAAAACATCCACCTTTCCTCCTCACATTTGAAATTTTCAATCATAATGTGCATAATTACTTGGTAGACTTAGGGGCGTCGGTTAATGTTATGCCCATATCAGTCTGTAAAAAGATCAATTGGCAGCCTAAGCCATCCACGTGGAGGGTGGTTCAGTTGGATAGGATAGATGTAAAGGTAATTGGTGAGATGTAAGATGTCCTAGTCCGTCTGGTATCCAATGACAAAGTATGCCAAGTTATTAACATCGTGGTGGCTGATATACCAGATGCTTACGGTCTTGTCCTGAGTAGAGATTGGTTGGCCAAATTAAATGGATATTTCACCTCAGATTGGTCGCATCTATGGTTTCCATACAAAGGAAGTCCGAACCAGATTAATATTTTAAGAGAACCTCACATGAAGTACAATGTTACTCAATTGGAGGAGAAAAATGTGCCAGTGGATTATGTATTGGGAAACTATTTTATTGAGTTGGAACCAGGGAATTACCAAGCGGAAGATGCCAGCAACACATCTGACACCCAGCCTGATCTCCTTCAATTCTCACAGGCTGATGAGATTGATTGTAATATAGTAAGCTTAGCAGTAGGAATAGATTCACATTCAGTAGTTAGTGATTTTTGGACTTTGTTTTTTGATGGCTCTAAGACATTAGAAGGGTCAGGGGCTGGCTGTGTCATGATCAACCCCCAGGAGAATAAACATTTTCTTTCATGTAGATTAGAGTTTGAGTGTACTAATAATACAACTGAATACGAAGCGCTGGTGCAGGGACTAAAGAAATCGATTGAATTAAAGGTAAGTAATCTAAACGTTTTTGGAGATTCTGAAATCATTGTGAAACAAATCCGGGATCAAATACATTGTGTTTCTCCTCACTTAAAGGCCTACTAGAATGAGGTATGGGATTTGCTTAAATGTTTTAATGCATTCAATATCATTTCAATTCCAAGGCTTAAGAATGCAGCAGCTGACCTATTGGCCACATCAGCTGCTAGATTGGTACCCACTAATAATCGATGCTCTATTGAATTACTTTTCAGGGCCTCTGTACTTAATATGATTACGAACCTACGAGTGTTCGATGATGACCAGCAAATCATAGAATGTTTAACGAATGACAAGGTGTTTAAAGGAGCGATCATAGACAATGAAGAGCATCAGGCTGAGATGAAATATGATAGTTTCATTCCTAAAGGAGTCAGAACATTAGAAAAAATGTTTGATTTAAACAAAAATTTCAGAAGACTAGCCAACGTGAAGACCCACAACTCATCTTTGTAGTTTGAGCTCATTAATTTAGGGACTGAAACGAATCCTAAATTTGTGAATCTCGGCAAGTGTTGTTCACCAACAGAAAGAGACAAGTTCGTCAGTTTGTTTAAACAATATAAAGATGTTTTCGCATGGACGTACGAATATTTGAAAACATACGACACTAGCATCATCAAACACGTCGTCCCTATTAAAGCAGGCGTCAAGCCATATCAGCAACCGTTGAGAAAAATGCATCCAAAATTGGAACCATTGATTCAAAATGAAGTGAAGAAATTATTGGACGCTAGAATCATTTTCAAAGTCAGACACTCTGAGTGGGTATCAAATCTGGTACCAGTAAGGAAAAAGTCTAGAGAAATCAGGCTCTGCGTGGATTTCAGGAACTTAAACTGTGCATCAGATAAAGATAACTATCCTGTGCCACCCATGGAGCAGCTGCTATAAATGGTTTCAGGTTTTGAACTATTTTCATTATTAGATGGTTTCTCTGGCTACAATCAAGTTTTGGAAGCCGAAGAAGATAGATTGAAGACAACGTTCAGGACCAAATGGGGAACATTTGCATACAGGAGAATGCCCTTCGGGCTTATAAATGCTGGAGCAATGTTTCAAAGGGCTATGGATATAGATTTCCGCGGATTGATTGGCCGAAGTGTTGTAGTATACCTTGACGATATTACAATATTCTCGAAGAGAAGAGAAGAGCACGCGTTTCACTTAAGGCAAATTTTCGAACGCTGTCGAAAATATGGCATCTCAATCAATCCTAAAAAGTGTGTGTTCGCTGTCACAGAGGGCAAGTTGCTGGGTCACATAGTTTCGAAGAATGAAATATCTATAGATCCAGAAAGAATTAAGGCTATTGAACAAATCCCCTTGCCCCATAATAAAAAGGGGATGCAATCATTTATGGGAACGATAAACTTCGTGCGAAGATTTGTGCTTGATTTTGCTCAGATTGTCAAACCACTACAGCAGATGGTGAAGCAAAATGCACTATTCAAGTGGACTGAAATTTAGAAGAGTGCATTCAACAAAATCAAAACTGTTGTTGCACACACACCATCCCTGAAAATCCCAGATTTTGGGAAAGATTTCATCTTGTATACCTTTGCATCCGATGATTCACTAGCAGCTGTGCTCACCCAAAAGGAATATGGGGGGGATGAATTCCCAATATCCTTTATGAGTACTGGTCTACAGGGGGCCGAATTGAATTACCCAGCTATTGATAAACAAGCTTACATTGTATTCAAAGCATTAAAACAATTCAGAGCTTATATTTAAAAAAATAGAACCAAGGTGATCGTCCCCTACCCAACTGTAAGGTCTCTTCTTATACAGAAGGAGTTGGGAGAAAGAAGAGGTAACTGGGTAACAGCTCTTCAAGAATACAACCTTGAATTCAAGCCAGCATCTATAGTTAAAGGACAAGGGTTGTGCAAACAGATGACTGAAAATGGAAAAAATGAAGAACATGCCTGGGAAGATGAAGCCGAACTACATGTAATGGAGGTATGTCCTTTGTTTACAGCTCCCGAGTCTTGGTATAGGGACCTGGTGCATTACCTGCAGGCGGGTCTATTGCCAGAACACTGGAGTTCCAAGCAAAGAAGAGTGCTACGTCTTAAATTAGCTTCCTATCAACTTGTTGAAGGAGTATTATTCAGAAAGAATTATGACGGGGTTCTTCTCAGATGCTTAGAAAAGGAATATGCGAAGAAAGTAATGTCAGAATTGCATGACGGTCCTGTTGGGGGACATTACTGAGGAGATACTACGGCCCACAAAATTCTCACAGCCAGTTACTATTGGCCTACGCTCTTCAAAGATGCACACGCACATGTCAGAAAGTGTGATATTTGCCAAAAGTGTAGCGGGAGACAACCTAAAGCAGCAGCACCCCTAAAGCCCGTGATGATGACGGAGCCATTCAAGCAATGGGGGATGGATATTATTAGAGAAATAAAACCAAATTCCTCTCTGCAGCACAAGTACATTCTGACCGCTACTAATTATTTCACTCACTGGGTCGAGGCTATCCCACTGCGCAAGATAAATGAATACGAGGTCATCAGCTTCCTACAAGACCACATCATGACCAGGTTTGGATTTCCAGTTTCATTAGTTTTTGATAATGCTAAGTACTTTTCATCAATTAAATTGACTGCATTTGCTCATGATAAAGGGATAAAATTGCATTATTCTGCTAATTACTATCCACAAGGAAATGGCCTGGCTGAATCCTCTAACAAAAATATGATTATAATTTTAAAGAAGACTGTGGTAAAAAACCAAAGGAGTTGGCACTCATCATTACCAAATGCCCTTTGGGCCGATAGAGTCATCCCTAAGTCTACGATTGGATTGTCTCCATATACCCTTGTCTATGGTAAAGAAGCCATCCTTCCTCCCAATATCATGCTACCATCTTCCATACTAGCTAAAGAGTCTAGAGGGTCGGATGATGAAGTTTTGCAAATAAGAATATATAATCTCCTGAAAGCAGAAGAGGCTAGATCTAAAGCCATAGAACGCTTTAAATAGCAGCAAGAGTTAGTTAAGAGATGGTTCGACAAACATAAAGCTGGAACAAAAGACTTTGAAGTAGGAGACTTAGTCCTCAAATGGGATCACCCCCATGATGAGAAAGGAAAGCACACTAAATTCCAGCAGTTGTGGGTAGGCCCTTTTCAGATTGCAGCAAAGCTTGGCCCTTCTACTTACAAGTTGCAGGATCTACAGCGGTGGGAAGAGAACTTACCAGTAAATGGTTTGGTTCTCAAGTGTTATTTTTCCTGAGTTTCTTTGAGTTCTTCTGTCTTGTATATAAATAAGTTGTTTAGCTGTCTTTTGAGTCATGTTTTTTAGTTTGTTTTAGTTTAAGTTTTATTGATTTCAATAAAGGGAATGAACCCGCAATTGCATGGGGAACATAAAAATGTTTGGGAATGATAAATGTTTTCAGGTCTCAGACTGGGTGTTGCTAAAATAACTTCTTCTAGTTTAGCAGTTTTCTCGAATAAGCTCTGTGTCCATTGAAGTCCTGCTTAACCCCTGTAAAATAAACCGCATCCGAAGAGTCTGGAATACTATGTTGAGGCTCCATCCACGTCACACTTAAAATGTTCTAAGGAGCGACAGCAGAGGACCCATGGAAAGGAGCAAGGTGAATAGTATATTAAATATAAATGATCCCATGCCAAGAAACGAATGCCAAAAGGAAAATAAAGAGTCAAAAAAATCCTATGAAAGCATCATAAATCAAAGCAGGTGCTGAATCATAAGTACTAGATAGCCGAAAGATCCTCTCCGTCCGTGAGCTAAAACTTGAAGTACACCACTCACACAAAAGGACACTATGGGATAGAGGATCCTGAATTAAGATTCAGTAAGAACGGCATGCAGGAGGACTCATATATAAAAGGGACAAAAGTCCAAAAGCAAAAAAAAGTGCTAAAGCGGCATGGGAATGAGGAACAAACGAATATTTCTGTTTACCATATGCTACAATCCTATGGTGTCCAAGCTGTCAGCTACCTGAAGACAAAAGTAATAAGGAAACTCGGCCTCTGGCCTCAACAGAGTTATCCGGACTTGCAAATCTTGGTTTCCACTCTCCCAAACTGGACTATCATCAATGATTAAAGGTACACACTTATGTCATTTGAGAAATCCCGATAGCTGGAAGAATTCCATAGATTCATTTGTTGTTAAACAGTCTGTCACTCAGAGACTAATCGCCCAGAGATCTAGGTTCACCAGGTAATCGCCAATTGTTGCAGCTACAACTGTTCTCCCCAAATTTCTTAAATTTTGGACCCTTCCTCATGACTTAGCATGGTCTTCTAATCGATTCGATCCTTCGAATTTTGGTCATGTTTGATTTTGGATGATTCTACAGATTAACACTCACTCGGGTTTTCAATTTTTGATGGTGATGAAAATTGTTGAGGGTTGCAGTTTTGAGTTTGCTTGCTGGTCGATCGGATTAAGTTTCTTTGTTTTGGATCGCCGTCGCAGAGGTAAAGCCGGTTTTTGTCCGTTGTTGAACTTTAAAGAGTTTTCCAAAACACTTTAATCGTTTTACATCGGGCGTTGAAGAGCTGTCCAAAACACTTTAATCGTTTTACATCGGGCGTCAAAACTATGTTAATTCGGCTGCTTTTGTCCTTTTCCCTTCCGCCGTTGCGGCACCCAAATCGGTTTAGCATCTGAAGTCCAAATCGTTCCAACTACCAATGCGTGTTGACTTTTTTTTTCCTCTCCGTCGTTGTGGCTGGGAAAGTCTTTTGGCTTCCGATGTAATGTCTTCCGACTTCTGATCGAGCTCTTCCCGCCCGCGTTTCGGATGTCTCTAGCTCTTGTCTCTTCCACCATTGCGGCCCTTAAAGTCATTTATCTCCCGAAGTATAAAGCCATCCAACTTCCGGTTAAGCCTCTCCCGCCCACCTTTCACGTGACTTTAGCCCGTGTCTTTTTCATCGTTGCGGCTAGGAAAACCTTTTCGCATCTGTTATAGTGGATTTCACCACTCTAGGTGAATCACACTATGTATAGCCTTCCCCTGTCACGCTCTAGACTCTTTAGACCCCATGGACCATATTTTATCCTTTGATGTTTCCTTGATCATCCCTAAAACTATATAAAAAATGAGATACGCGGCTTTTTACCCAATATCCGCGTAGATACGCGGGTTTGATCCCTATAACCGCGTACATCGGGATGTGTGCATAGTCGAAATCCTTTTGGAGTTTTCATTGACATGGATCCGACTCATTTGACTCCTGGCCTTCCATATTCCTTGAGATCGCTCAGATTCAACCCTTCATTATCCCTTGTGAAGCTATATAATGAACCCCTTGGTACATTGAAGGCATATAGAGAGATTGAAAGCAACGAAACTGTAGTCCATTGTTGCCAGAATTTATGCTTGAGTATGCATCCCTTTGTCCCTTTGGAGCATTGTTGTGTTCTTCCCAAGCTTGCTAGTGAGCTTGCTATCGTGAGATGGAGGATTGAGGTGGTGGAGGCCCAAGTGGGGGATTCAATTTCTTTGGTTCGCAAACGTGCCGTCAGAGGTTGTATCTATCTTTTAATCTCTGATTTATATTAATAAGAACTATCTTTTCCTGTCTAATGATGTGTATTTGATTGAATATTGTATCCATTGGAATATGTCAAATGCTTTTACATTATTGATTATATATGCTATAATAGATCTAACACCATGATATATAGTATGCTTGTATTGTTTACTTGTTTTTGAGGAAGTATTATATCAATTCAAGCTGAAGATTGGAAAGCTCAATGGGGATCTACTTCAACCGTCTGGAATAAGGTACAAGGTCTGATCCTTTAGTGTTAGATATTTTATTTCTATTGCATATTGGGAAAGATTGATTTTTGGAGTCAAAGCTGTCTGTTGTGGTACCCCAAGCCATAGGAATTTCTCTCCGTAACAGAATTGGTGACTCCGCTGGGGAGTTCCTAGTAGTTGTCCTTTGGGGGTGATTTTCTCGGCATTCAATGTATTTGAATTGCTCTTTCTCTCTTGTTTCTGTGTCGGGTCTGGGGGCATGTATTCCTCGTAGAGTCTGATTGGAGTGAATTCTGTCTCAGCCTGTCTGTTCGCCTTGTTTTTATGAACCTTTTCTTCTTGTATGGGGGTTTTTGATTTACAGTCATGTATACACGCAGTTTCCTCTGTTATTTCCACGTATACACGCGGTTTTATTGTGAACAGTCACCTATACCCTGGATTTTTCCCTTTTTGTGGAATTTAATTGGTTGCTGGGTGAATGCTGTTAGTTACTGAGTCTCCTTTAGCACTGCCTGAGTCTGTTTTGACCTCTGGTTCTGATTGGAAATGTTTTTTTTTTGCCTAAATTTTTTTTTATTTTTTAGGTAAGTTCTTGTCATGGAATTTTCGATTTTTTGTTTGATATTAGTGCATTAGAGTTCTTTTACCTTAGTGCTTTGCTTGGATGCTGTTTATGTGTGCTTGCAGAGTCTGGGGGTGGTAGAATCATTCTTTTTCTTTTTGCATCTCTTATATTTTCAAAAAATCTAAAAACATTTGCTTATCATAATGCATTGCATTTTGCATTTTGCATTGTACTTGCACTAGATATAGATTTGCTTTGGAGTACTAGTTAGGAATTCATATAGAAAAAATTTGCATTCATCATTTGAAGAAGAATTGTGCATTTCACGTAGTAGCATACCTTGTTTACATGGACACAATGCATTTGCATTGATTGTTACGGTGTGCATTTTACTTCATGTTGCGTCATAACACCACTAGTTGCACGACCATATCCTATTTTTGAGTAATAAAGCCAACTAAAATCAACGCTAATTAAAATGAATTACACTCTTTTCTTTTCTAGGGTGCACCAACAAGCTTAGGTTTTAGGATCTTGGAATAGTTCATTGTAAGTCAATTCTCCAAGATCACTAAACAACAACATCTAGGTGTCTGTCCAGGGAATGTGTGAAATCCTTGGTATAACCATCATTCTCAGGATCCTCCTCTCAAACGGGAGTTAATCACGAGGCAGTGTGAGTGGTTATTGATTGGGATGACCCCTAGTCATAACTGAGTAGCACCGGAGATATTTCCAGGATTGTATTCGTATCTGGGGGCTCTTTCGAGAGTTTCGGGCTTTGCTACCCTGCCCATATGGTCAATCCCGCCTGCGACTGTCCGCCTGAGCTTTGATTATATTGAGGTGACCTTAGTGACCTTACCTAGGATATCGAGGGGGTACTTGTAGAGGTTATTCTGCAGGTGTCCTGGCCAGGTTGGGGTTGGACAGCATAGTCGCTTTACGCGTTGAAGCTGAGGGCCACAATAATTGGTTACGTACCTCTGCTTGTTGTGTATGAGAGTCTCAGGCCTTTCCTAGGTGAGACATACTTGCTTCATTAGGGAGCTCATTTATCCAGCCCTTGTTTGCTTGCATTTGGATTTATATTTTATTAATGATTGCTCTGTGCACGCTAGTTGGCCTAGGGTTTACATAAAAAGAGAGTCTTTGCTTTTTGTTGAGTCATTGTGGATTCGAGTGCGGTTCCGCGCCATTCTCGTCGGTTAGCAGGACTTCCTCCTTCCACTTCTCCTCTTCCTTTGGGAGAGAGGCCTAGATAGTCCAGGTGGACTATGTCACACACTGATTCACACACCATGGAGGATCATTCAGAGACTAAACCTGAGCCACCTCCTCTCCTTCGTGTTGACGATGGGGAATTTACTCCTACATACGATCCTTCACCTGACCTAGCTGAGTTCGGTCCCATGATTTCCCAGATAGGATCTTTGCATGATAGACCTACTCACTCTAGGGTTGATTCCCCGTTGACACATTACCGGTATGGAATGTCAGAATATGCCGAGACTCACTTTGAACCTCCTAGAACTAGCTACGGTAGTTATGCTACGACTGGTTTTCCTATGCACGATTTGACATTTCATGTTGAATCTGACTTTGAGCCTAGCACTATGCCTGGGGGAAATCCCATTCCTTACCTTGCAGAGAGGTTTGGGAGTACTAGTCACATTGCACCTTCCATCCCAGTGGTGGAAGCTCCATCGCATCCCCCTCCTAGGTCTAGGGTTAGTGATCCGATTAGGATACCAGGTCCGAGACGGGTGACGATAGGCGGTAGTACATATCTTATTACTCAGATTTTTTCATCCTCGGTTCCGAGTTCTTCAAATGTACATCCTCCACCTTACCCACGTGGTCCTTCGAGCCGATATATGGCTACGAGTCAGATTCATACTGCGGTTACTAGGCCAATTGTGTCTCAAGTTCATATACCACTCGCTGCTTTGGGAGGCTATATCCCCGCTCATAGTGGTCAGCTTGTTACATCAGGGGAATATATACCTACTTCTGGTATGTATGTTTCCCCTTTCGGAGCTTATCTTCCTACCTACAGAGTGTCCCATGGGACATCGCATGCGATGACCTATGGACCTTATTACGGTCCGCAGTATGGACAGGTTTCTTCACCTTACGGAGGCGGGTATCAACAACCTGCTTACTCTCCTAATTATGGCTTCGTAGCTCCTACTAGTCAAGGTCCACCTTACTATGGTACTTCCACGTCACCTTATATAGGTCACACAGGAGGAGGACACTATGGCCAAGGCCATGGTGGTGCTCAAACCTATGTGAACCAGGGAGCAGTCCATTGACCTCATCATCCTAGGCTCCCTTTCCTCGCGACGCTTAACCTTCCTGACTTATCGAGACTCACGAACAATCCCATGGATCACGACCCGGCTTGGCCAGTTGTCCCTACCAAGCTTCCTTCGGATATACCTAAGTTCGAAGGCAAACCGGGAGAGGATCCGAGTGAACACGTTACCACATTTCACCTTTGGTGCTCTTCAAATTTGTTACATCAGGACTCAGTCTGCTTTTGACTATTTCAATGCACCCTCACAGGGCCTACTGTGAAATGGTATATAGAGTTACCAAAGGGAGCCTTTACCTTGTTCGACAATCTTGTGATGACTTTTCTTAATCACTTCCAGCTACCAGTGCGCTATGACATTGGCACTGAACTCTTGTCGACATTTTGTCAAGATAAAGCCACCCATATTTATGATCATATTCAGGAGTGGCGTAGACGAAAGAGATTAATTAAATATTTTATACCGCTGGAATTCCTTCTCGAGTGGTTCCTCAATTCTTTATTGCCATATATCGCGAAGGATGTTTCTACATCCAGAGTGCAGAATGAGGAACAAGCAATCTTTAGGGCGCAGGAACTGGACTTGATTTATGCTCAGTCCAGTTTGTTGTATGATATTATTCCCAACACTCCTCGTTCTAGTTTCAATCCCAAAGTCAAACCTGGACCACATGCCGATGGCATTGTGGGTTGTGCAAGTGCAAAACCTGCAGATTCGGTTGCAAAACAAGTTATTCAATTGTCGCTCAACCAGTCTGCTTCGGGATAAGCTATGGCTTCATCTCAACCCAACCAAATGGCGAGTGTACTTTCTGTGCAATCATCGGACCAGAAGGGTAACCAGCAACCCGGACGGAATAAGAAAAAGGGTAAGAATAATAATCAAAAGGGTGGGAGTAGGAATGAGAATGCTTCCAATAATGACAAGAACGCTCAGAATGTTGGTGGGGACAAGCAAGCGAAACGTAAGGTTAAGTTCCCTTGCAAGCTATGTAAGGATGATCACCTCACTTACTTGTGCCCTAGAATTGATGAAGCTTCGAGACTCTTAGCACAAGGCCTAGCTGTGCTAACGAACCCTTTACCGCATAACCAGAATATGAACTCAAAGTCCCAGGAGCAATCTAGTGAGAATGATCCACCAGAGGCTAGTTCTCGTGGGTGCATTAACATGGTCTGTGATGCCAAGGTTGTGACTCGTGCAAAATATTATGGATCGTCACAACCCAACCCAGGCAAAGAACCCGATCCACCAGGAACTCCTTTGCACATTGAGAAACTTGCAGATAAACCTGAGGCCACACCTCGCATTCCTAAGGGGGTAATTAAGCATTCGGGGCATAATCCAAATGCCCGAGCCACCCAAAATTATTCAGTTGTCGAGGATTTGTGCCATACTCCTTGTGCGATGTCTGCATTGGAAGTGCTTCAGAGTTGTCCTTCGCAAAGGAAGGCTTTGCTTTCTACTCTTGGTGTGAACGGTGATGATTCTTCCTCAGTGATCAAATTCGAAACCGCAGGTCATTATCCTCGCTTGCCCTACTATGTGTCACTTTCGGTACACGTAGAATGTCTTAATATGATCGTCAAGCGCACTGTGATTGACGAGGGCGCTGCTACATCTATGATTTCTTTGTCCTGTTGGAAGGTTCTTGGTTCTCTTGAGTTGTCGAAGTCAGCGACTATGTTAACTGCTTTTGATGGGAGATCTTTTAGGATGCACATCATCATTCCATCCCTTAAAGTCCGTTTGGGAGGGAAGACTGTTACGATAGAGGTTGAGGTGGTTGATGCGCCCCTCGACTATAATCTCTTGCTGGGTCGGAACTAGATGTATAGTATGCAAGTCATTGCTTCTTCCGTGTTTCGCGTTGTCTTCTTTCCTCATAATGGGAAGATTGTAATGATTGATCAAATGACATTCAAGAATTCCCCTGTTACTGCATCTTGAGGAACTTCGGTTCCGGTCATTGAACACTCTCAGCCGGCAATTGGGAGTGTGAGTGTAGGCATGTATCCATTTCTCATGGGAAGCTTTAGTTGTCCTGCGCCGATCCTCATGATAGGATCTTGTTCCGATAAGGATTCAACTTCTATGACCTCAATGTCTTTTCGCACGACTCATATGGGAGATCCTTGGATTCTTTCTACACTGAGTATTTCGAGTGAGCCTGTCGAGACCAATGTGCTGCTTCCTGCAACCATGATAGCTTATCAAGCCAATCTTATGAATGTTGCAAAGCCTTGTTCTTCTTCTTCGTGGATGGAAGAGGAAGACCCCTATGTACTGCCGTCATGGGAAGTACAGTCTTCTCATGCCCACGACTTCCTGGATACGGTTTTCCCTTCAGATGAAGCGATTATCGAGGCTATGTTAGGAGTTGAGCCGCCATGGGAGGAACTTCATCATAGATCATATTTCTTTCCACCTCTTGACCATTTGGAGCATGAGGATTATAGGGAGATTCTTAGTCAGAGAGTTGGTAGTCCCATGATTCCATTAATCTCTCCTGGTCAGATGGCTGATGGGAACATGGTGAACATATATTCCACAATTTCTATCAACATTTCTCGAAATCCTGGCACCTTTGAGAATGTCTATATTGGGGCGGATTGTTCCCAGGCTGAGATTCTCGAGTATACCGAGCTATTCAAGGAATTCCGTGATATTTTTACTTGGTCTTATAATGAGATGCTAGGTATTGACCCTCGGATTGTCGAGCATGAGATTAAGACTTACCCCAACGCTAAGCATGTTCGACAATGCTTACGCGCCGTGAATCCTAGGAAAGCACCCGCCATTAAGGTAGAGATAGAGAAGCTGTTGAAAGCCGGTTTCATCTATCCCATTCCCTTGACGAAATGGGTTTCAAACCCTGTTCCGGTAGATAAGAAGTAGGGAGCGATCTGAATATGCACTGATTTCAACAATTTAAATCGTGCATGTCCTAAGGATAACTTCCCCACACCATTTATAGATCAGATTTTGGATGAGTGTGCAGGTAGCGAGGTGTTCTCCTTTATGGACGGCTTTTCTAGGTATAATCAGATCCAGATTAAACCCGAGGACCAACACAAGACTGCATTTATTTGTCCTTGGGGAATGTTTGCATATCGGAAGATGCCTTTCGGCCTTAAAAACGCCTGAGCTACATTTCAGCGGGAAATGACCTTGATTTTCCACAATCTCAAGTCCATTATTGAATTATTTTTGAATGACCTCGCTGCTCATTCTCGTATGAGAATGCGTCATTCCTATCACTTGAGATTGGTATTCGAAAGATGCCGACACTATTCGGTTCGATTAAATCCTCATAAGTGCATATTTCACGTAAAGTCGGGTCGTTTATTAGGATTCATCGTTTCAAAGGAGGGCACAAGAGTCGATCCCTTAAAGGTTGAGGCAATACTTCAGTTGTCTCCCCCGAAGAATATTCGTCATCTTCAGTGTTTGCAAGGTATGGCAAACTTCTTACGAAGATTTGTGGTCAATTTTGCCAATTTGACTAGAGGCTTCCTACATCTCTTGAAGAAGGATACTCCCTTTGAATGGGATGAGTGAGCCCAGGAGTCCTTCAATGCACTTAAGCGAGCCCTAGCATCGGCCCCAGTGATTAGTCCTCCGGATTATAGCCGTGATTTCCTATTATATGTGGCCGCGTCTTTAGAGACGATTGGTATGGTATTGGTTCAGGAGGATGAGGAGCTCCAGGAGCATGTCATATATTATCTGAGCCGAAACCTTATTGATGCAGAGATTCGGTATTCTCATGTTGAGAAGCTTGCTTTAGCGGCCGTACATGCGGTTGAGCGTTTGAGACATTATATTCTCCTTCGCCAGACCTCGGTTGTGGCCCATGTCAATCCGTTTCAGTTCGTTCTCACACGAAGGATGATTGGGGGAAAGTATAATAAATGGATTGTCATTCTGCAAGAGTTCGATCTCGAATTTGTTTCAGCAAAGTCAAAGAAATTGTTAATTTTTGCAGATCTTATATTGGATTTCCCGAGCGAGGCTGAGGAGTCGGTTTGTGAAGATACGTTTGTTGATGAACACATCTTCTTAATCTCAACGTCTGACCCATGGTATGGAGATATCAAAGTATATCTGCAAACACAGAGGACCCCTACTCACCTCTCGCGAGATGAACGACGACGATTACGTCAAGTCTCTAAGAACTACCTTACAGTGGACAATACTTTGTACTGTCGTGGGGTAGATTCCATTTTACGACGTTGTTTAACTCATGAGGAGGCTGAGGTTGTGCTGAATGATTGCCACGGAAGGGCGTGTGGTGGTCATTTATCTGGGCTTTCTACAGCTCAAAAGATTTTGAGAGTGGGTTATTTCTGGCCGTCGATCTTTAAATATTGTGTTGATGCGGTCAAGAGGTGCCACCCTTGCCAGGTGTTCGCACGGAATATGCGCTCGAAGCCTGCCCCGTTACATCCCATTATCACCGCCGGTCCCTTCACCAAGTGGGGGCTCGATTTTATGGATTGCAGCCCAGCTTCGGCTGGGGGGCACCATCATATTATAGTGGCTGTGGATTATTTCACGAAATGGGCTGAGGCAATGCCTACAATAAAATCCGACGGTGAGACAGCCGCTCACTTTGTATTCAACCAAATCATTACTCAGTTCGGGATTCCGAGAAAGCTTGTCACTGACCATGGCTCACACTTTCAGAACCGTATGATGGAAGATTTGGCATCCAAGTTAGGGTATAAGCAAGAGCACTCCTCTTCTTACTACCCCCAAGCGAATGGACAGGTTGAAGCAGTGAATAAATCACTTAAGTCCATTCTTTAACGAACCATCGCACAAAGCAAGACGAATTGTCATATTATGTTATACCCTGCTTTGTGGGCATATGGAACCGCGGTTAAGACTGCCACTGGTTTTTCTCCATATCAGCTTGTGCATGGAGTGGAGTTGATATTGCCGGTTGAATGCGAGATTCCTTTGTTGAAGCTAGCTGTGGAGCTCTTACCAGACACTTCACCTTTGGAGGAGCATTTGGTCCACCTCGAGCAACTTGATGAGCAGCGTCGAGATGCCTTGGTGGCTCTAGATGTTAATAAGCGTCACGTTAAGGTCCAATATGACAAGTATGTCTGTCCAAGAGTGTTTAGTGAAGGAGACTTGGTCCTTTTGTGGAATCAATCGAAAGAACCCTTGGGGGCAGGGAAATTTAATCCTATGTGGCGTGGTCCTTACGTGATCAAGCATGTCTTAGAGAATGGTTCCTATGAGTTAGTCGATTATGAAGGCACAGCTTTGGCGGAGCCTACAAATGGGCTCTATCTCAAAAAATACTATGCATGATCTTTAGCCAAGGCTGCTTGTTGTATATTATTGTACAGCTTTGCATAGTTAGGTCTTTTTATTATCGTGATCAGGTTTGTGATTAGTTTCCATTTCTTTTGGCAGATGTCAATGGAATCTTCCACATACATAGGACTCACGGATGGTGCAAGCCGTCACACTCAACACTCAGCCTCTACTTCTTGGGTGATTTATACTCCTATGGGTCAGGTACTATCTTCAGGAGGTGTATGTCTATGGCCATCTTCCAACAATGTTGCTAAATATAGTGTCATTATCGGGCTTCTAAGGGATGCCATTTCGCATGGTGTTCTATCTCTTGAGGTACGTCTTGATTCGGAGTTAGTAGTGTCATAGCTCAATGGTTTGTACCATTTTAGAGATTTGACGTTATTGAGAAAATTCTTACGTGTGAGATTATTAGAACGGCAATTTGACAGTATTACATATATACACATTCCAAGAAATGATAATCAAGTTGTTGACTCATATGCTAACTACATGTTAGATTGGCATTTGTTTCATTCATAATAAATTAATCATAAACATTTTTACACATGTAAATAAATAAACCGATCACCATAAAACCTTTTATATATATCAAAATGTGGTAAGACATAGTGTCATATACAAAAGTGGAGCTTTCAAAGCTTCCATCATATAATACACGGTAGTACAAAACATATCCACTCATAGGTGTCTAATCCTGTGGAGAGGGAGGGTTGTGATCATGATACGTCACTATGGCTCTAGCTAGCCGTCGGAATAAATGCACCCATGTGCGTGGCACACCCACCACCAAGCGCTGCATGGCCTCAGGCAAGTCCTCGACTTGTGCCATGGGAACTCTATGAGTCAGTCGTACGAAGTTGGTATGAATTCCTTGGAGCGTTTGCTCCGCATCCGTACCTGTGATGTCATCCCCTCTTCCCCTCCGTCTATGACATGGGAAGCCCTCTGGTCGCCGTGGTCCCACATCTGCACATGAATGGTAGATGTCACTATGTGTTGTCACGCAAAAACATGTCTTTTTGATTCCACATAATCAAGAAAATACAAAAAAAATAAATAACTCAAAAAATGTTAAAAAGAGTGAGAGTCGAGATTCGGTACCTATCTCTCCATATGCCGATCCTGGTGGCAATGGCATGTCTGGATCCCCCCACAAATCTATCCCTCCATAGGGGTAGTCATCTATGGCAACAATCTGTCGTCGCCACCATGGAAAGAGTCAGCTGGATATGGGTTGGCCACCCTACCACCCCCTAGTTTGCGCATAGCATCTGTCCAACGTCGTTGGGTCAGATCTCGAACCCCGTGGAGAGGAACATCCACTCTAGAGCTCAATCCTGGAACACACTCGAAGAAAAACATGCTCAATATGCTGTTGAACCCGAAGTTCCGTATCCTACCTGCCTTACACTCACTAAGATGGTGTTTCATGTTTCTCAATAGCGTAGTACTCCAGTCGTATATGGTCGGTCTCATACACTCCACTGCATAGTACATTAGTGGTCGCGAGGCCTGATGGAGTGAGGCTAAGCCTGCTATCCTGCCCAGCGTCAGTAGTATGGCCTTTAGGCCCAGCACCTGTATAGCATTGGTGGGGACTTAACTTCCCACCTTCTCAGTATCTGGGTAGCAGTACACAGCTACGTACTCATCGATAGTAAGCCTACCGCCTGGCCCACCTCGGGAACAAAGGTTCACCACCTCCCCTCGTCTAGATAGACCTGTGATGAAGTATATGTCTTCCACCTCTATAGTGAGAGACATCCCATCTATCCTGAAGGACTCTGAGTCTGGATCCCAATAGTTTACCAGCATCTCTAGCAGTCTTGGTTTGGCCCTCAAGTCACTAAGGCACCAAAACTTGTAGAGTCTGCATCTTCTAAGAGCTTGTTGAGCCATCACGTCAGCCCTTATAGCTTCCTATACTTCACCATGCTTGCACTCTCTCCATTCTAGCACCATCCTGCAAGAGAAATTGCCATTTTTACCATTAGATTCTTATATATTTCCTTGCGCGGCGTCATACGCGACTGTTTTCCAAACAGTCGCATATGTACGTGGTTTCTAGCTTCTTTTCTATGTATAGCCAGCCCTATACGTGAAAAAAGCTTCGATATCCGTGTGGGCCGCAACACTCATGTAGAGATGGCCTAAATTACCTCATTTTTCCATGAAAATCAACAAAAATTATATTGAAATGCATGAGGAGAGCATGAGTAACTACCTGGAAGAAACGGTTGTAAATTTCGCTGGCTAAATCTCCTGGAATTTGCAGTTGAATATCATAGCTCCAATGGGTAAAAGTTTCAAATGATTTATATTTTTTACTATTTATAGAAAAAATTTCAAATATTTGAAAATTTTTACCCCATTTCCTATAGTTTTGACAGTTTCTAACCATTTTGGACTGTTTCTGACATAATTTGTGATGTAGAAGACCATTTTCAATGCCGTTTCAGCCATTGGATTGACCCATTCATACTGATCTCAGGTATAACATCTATACTGGCATATAGGTTAGGTTCACCACCGTTTGCATTTTTCATGACCTTATGACCATGTCACTATGACCTTAGGTACGAACCTAATCTATTATGTCACGGAACCTTCTTGATGCTATAGAAGTGGCATGATGTGAGTGGTAGAGCTTCACCTTACATGGGTACCCTAGTTAGCACCTGATTTGCATTTGGTGCCCATGCTGACGTTTTCTCCTTTAGGGTGTGGGAGTCCATTGTATAGTACTGCCATGACATTTCACAAGAGCCTCATACTCATCTTGATCTTATGCTAGCCTGTTTCCCTTCGGACTCCCCCTATGTCGAGTTGTGAATGCATTATCATGAGCTTTTCCTGCCTTATTGAGCTTTATGCTGGCTCCCCTGACATTACGTTTCAGCCATATAGCCTGAGCTTGTCTCATGTCTAGCCATGCAGAGCCATTTTTATATCCTTCGCAGCTTGATTTCCCTTTTTACCGGGAGGGGATTTCCCCCCAAGTGTCGATATCCTACACATGTATCCTTGCATTGAGCATAGGTATGTTCCACTGCTTGGAACTAGTTTGTTTTCCCTTATGACACTCGTCTCCTCCTAGTTTGTAACTATAAAGCTAGTTTATTCTTTTTTCAAGCTTTTCAAATAACTGAAAAAGTCCAAAAAAATAAAAAAACCAAAAAGACGAACAAGGAAAGATGTTATCTTTTGGTAGCTGTCGAGTCGTGTCGCCTTCGAACAGAGCACTGTATATCACATCCATTGGTTAGGTTATAGTTTGACTTACGAGCTGTACTCGTTTATCTAAGTTTATCTCCACCGACTGGTTAAGCTTCCAGTCCCTATGGAGCCTCTGTTGATGCCTCCTGTGTCACAGAGATGTCCCAGTTTGTACATCGAGTCTATTCTACCTTCATTCGGTCACCATACGCCGTTATTCTCTTGTTCGAAGGAAGTTGAAACCTGTGTCGGCCATTCCTCAGTTATCTTGACTTTGCATGTCGGCCATTCCCGGTACAGTTACTGGTTTGTGCACTTTATGATCGAGTCCTTTCACATTAGACAGCTTTGCTGAGTACCTCGTGTTGGATGATGGGGGATTCCTTACTTCCCTCCTTCCAGCGGATTTCATCCCATCGACTTCAGATCATTTATTCTGGGATTGGAATCTAGAGTCCTTTTGAGTTCCTTGAGACTTGCAGTCATCAGTGGTAGGTTCTCTCGCCATTGACAGTTTCTTGGGAATACATCAATGTTCCCTGATCTATGGATTCTCTCAAGTGTTCAACCTCAACACATCTATTCACACTTGTTAGTTTGCACTCTAGTACCTTGATTCACATTATCATTATCGGTGGGTAATCTCGCGTCTGTTAACGGTATACCTCAATGACCGGTAATCATACGATGGACTACTATGTTCGACCTCAACAACTCTATTCGCATAGTAGGACATGTACTCGTAGCAGTTTGTGTGGAAGACCTTCCAGACCGGAGGCATCTTTTATATGCTGCCTCCTTGATCGTGCCAGTGTTCATGAGATTTTAGCTCTCGTGACTTGATTCTAGTGTATGTCAGACATTTCCAGCCACTATGGAGATCTTGATCTATTGTATATCTTCAGCCATTTTGGAGATCATGGTCCTTTGTATATCTTCATCATGGAGATTCTGATCTATGTATATTGTACGTGGCGATGACCACATATGTGATATCATGTATTATGCATATTCATGGCCATTGTACTCTTATGTATCCGGGACTGCTATATGTACTTGCAGTTATATGCAGAGTTGTATCATGGTACTATGCTGATTGGGTGGCTGGTTTTCCATTTGGGATCCTTCATCACTCCACTTCTGGGATGGACTTATAATGTATTTCGGCCATCGTATAACCCCTCTGACCTCACACATTAGGGGGCATCTGTTATAGCGGATTTCACCACTCTAGGTGAATCACACTTTGTATGGCCTTCCCCTCTCCCGCTGCAGACTCTTTAGACCCCATGGACCATATTTTATCCTTTGATGTTTCCTTGATCATCCCTAAAACTATATAAAAAATGATATACGCGGCTTTTTACCCGATAACCGCGTACATACGCGGGTTTGATCCCTATAACCGTGTACATCGGGATGTGTGCATAGTCCAAATCCTTTTGGAGTTTTCCTTGACATGGATCCGAATCATTCGACTCCTGGCCTTCCATATGCCTTGAGATCACTCAGATTCGACCCTTCATTATCCCTTGTGAGGCTATATAAGGAACCCCTTGGTACATTGAAGGCATATAGAGAGATTGAAAGCAACAAAACTATAGTCCATTGTTGACGGAATTTATGCTTGAGTCTGCATCCCTTTGTCCCTTTGGAGCACTGTTGTGTTCTTCCCAAGCTTTCCTTTTGCTAGTGAGATTGCTATCGTGAGATGGAGGATTGAGGTGGTGGAGGCCCGAGTGGGGGATTCAGTTTCTCCAGTTCGCAGACGTGCCGTCAGAGGTTGTATCTATCTTGTAATCTCTGATTTATATTAATAAAAACTATCTTTTCCTGTCCAATGATGTGTATTTGATTGAATATTGTATCCATTGGAATATGTCAAATGCTTTTACATTATTGATTATATATGCTAGAATAGATCTAACACCATGATATATAGTATGCTTGTATTGTTTACTTGTTGTTAAGGAAGTATTATATCAATTCAAGCTGAAGATTGGAAAGCTCAACGGGGATCTACTTCAACCGTCTGGAATAAGGTACGAGGTCTGATCCTTTAGTGTTAGACATTTTATTTCTATTGCATATTGGGAAAGATTGATTTCTGGAGTCAAAGCTGTCTGTTGTGGTACCCCAAGCCATATGAATTTCTCTCCGTAACAGCGTCCGATGTCAAAGCCTTTCGACTGCCGATTTAGAACTTTCCCCCCCAAGGGATGCACCTGACTGTTTTCTTGTGGATTGGCCATTTCATATGGTTAATTTTAATGTTTAAAAAACGCCCTTCCAACAAATGATACACGGTTATTGATTGCAGGTATAACTCAATGCACTGTTGGGGCGACCAGGTGTGAAGGCACGGCTTGATCAAATCGAAACCGGCAGGGTCGAAAGGAAGACAAAGCGAAAGAAAAGACAGAATCGAAAACAACAAAAACGCAGATCTGAAAGGTCCAGTAGTTACTCAATTAATCATGAACAGGTGAAGAAAAATGGAGAGAGGGATACGAAACGCTCGAGAGACCGAAAGGTCATGCGTTGGGGGGAAACCCAAACGATTTACTGTTTTGTTTAAATACTGGAAAGTTAGAAGTCACAGGGACTTTTTCCCTGGAAGAACTTGTAAACCATTTTACTTTTAAGAGGAACTATTTCGTTTTACAATCAGAAACTGCAAATTTTTCCTGCTGGAGAAAGTGAAATGTGGAATGTATCAATGTGATTAAATGAACAATGTTGAAGGGGAACTATTTCGTTTTCAGCTATGTTTCATTAACTGCGACAGTGTTTAACTTTCTGAACCTATGTTCTTGTTGAATGCTCTTCAGTATATTTTGTGATGCTCTCCACTGTGAGTAATAAATGTTGTTCATAAAACAATTGGCTAGCTGGTTGTTTAAATATCTGTAATTGTTCATGTGTCTTGAAAGAAGTATCAGCTATCTGTAACTCTTCATTATGCAGGTACAAAATGTATTACTCATTAATGAATGATAATCCTGCTCCCTAGGGATAGTTTAGGTAGTTAGTTTATTTTCTTGTTGTATGTGATTTAGATGCTAGTGAGTCTAAGACGAGAGGTAAGAACCTGCGCATCACATTGTGACTGCTCCTTGCATCTTATCGTCCTGCATGGTTAATTAGGCATTTGCATATCATACATTAAGTCAAAAAATACAAAAATACATGGTGGACCGGGCCGCAATCTGTAAAGCCTTTGTTTTTTGTTACTTTGACCTACGGTAGCCGAACTGCAAACCTGACAGATTCCCCATACCAAACAGGCAACGGGCTAGTTGGGAACGTTGATTGGGGAGAATCCCTTACTGTTGCTGCCTGCGAATTTCCGGGCCTCAACACCTTCGAAAGACAAAGAAAACTAAATTATAATAGAGAATGTCGACTAAAAAGAAACAACATCTGCGCACGTCACAGCAACTTCACAAGCTTCTTGTAAACAGAGGAAACGAAGCTCTGTACAATCTAAATCTCGCTTCAGCCAGCGTCCCCTAAAATGTGGCCAGAGTCCCTATTTAAGCGTTTAGTCAGAGGATAAGTAACGGGTTCCCTTCCTCCGCTACAGCTGTTATCTTCTTGATTATCGTTACAACCATATGCTAAACTGAACCATGCAATTCCGCCAAGTCGCTGCACAAGCGTTACCATGACGTTTTATATCCCCGAAACGTTGCAACTAAATCCACATATATGCTGACTCACAACACGTTGCCATGACTTGCAACAGGGCTATGCCACATAACATAACCGTTTGGTGTCGCCACCAACTTCACAGCATCAAAATGTCGCGGCATATAAGGACTTGGCCATATATCCGATCTGCTGTCGCAGCATATGAGGACTTCCCCGAACCATGCGATGTTCAACTTAACGGTTCGCAAGCTGCGTGGCCCATACTTAACTGCACACCCATGCGATAAGCTGCGCACCAGACGATGAGCTGCGCACCAGGTGATAAGTTGTGCACTAGGCGATGAGCTGCGCACCATCTGCGCAGCGTAGGATATCTGCGTGGTTCAGGCGCAAACTGCGCTCCGCGGCCCCCGGCGATAACTGCGAACCAAGCTATAGCTGCGCGGGCTGTGCATATAATGTTCAGCGTATGAGTTAAAACCAAATAACTATTGTACCATATTGGATCAGTGTAATTTGAAGATGAATAATCCACCGGATCAATTTGACACTTCTTTAGGGTTTTGTGAAAGACCCTCTGCTCACTAAAGCTGTGATCCATTTTGAAGCTAGGCTAAGGTTAAGCTAACTTAAAACTCACATTTTATAATCATGTTCCAAGGCTTACTATCTCCACATATATTTAATTCTGGTTTTTGGTAAGTGACATAATGTTCTTGTTAAGTCCCTCTATTAAGTCCCTCTATTGACTATGTCATGGTTTTGACTATACAAATAATTATGGCTATAGCTTAATTTTTTTTGAATAAAAATAGAAAATAACTAAAAATAATAAAGCCATAACATGTGCGTGGGCAGTTCAGGTGCAAGTGGTCAGGTCTGCCATGAACCGGTGGATTCATGGTTCGGACGAAAAATTGTATTGAAAATTCGGATAGGAAGGAGAAATTTTCGAGATGCGGTCAAAGCGGTCAAATGCAAGTGGTCGTTGGACGAAAGATGCCCTAAATGGAGGTCACATTAAAATATGGGATTGATGCCGACCAAACTCAAAGCAGAGACGGATCTAGAACTATAGAACAATGAAAGTTAACGATGATGTCTGTGAGGCATATTCATATTTTTCTCTAAAATCTCTACAAGAATGGTCGCTTTGAATAATGTGTTTTGATTGCCATATAACACAAAGCCAGGAGCTCTCATCACACTCACTAACTTACCTCTCGTTCACAGATAACGTCAGTAACTACATAAGCAATGTTCATGTCCTCTGGATTCCCAAAATGTGCAGTAATTTATTACAATTTCTTTGTTAGACAATTTTCTTCAGCGTAGGTCGAAGGTATATGCCATGAGTCAAACAATACTCAACTCAAAAATGAAATTTAGAAAAGTGTAATGATGTTAACTTGTAAAACTCAAGGTAATCAATGAGGAATATAACTGAAGGCAAAGATTCTGGCCCACGAAGAAAGCAATTACAAGACTTTTGAGATAAGTTCAGTGTGCAGCTCCCAACTGTCGGCTGTATTATTTTGTGTTTCCTACAAGAGTCAATGGCCCATAATCTCAACGCTAGTGTTATACACGAAATCTATTAAATAATGGCTCCAACGCATGAGGAGGATCCTGTTTTAGCCGTAATGGAATTTAGAGCTAACAGATAAATAGAATGGCGAGGTGTAAGCATTTACAACATTCAATTTCTCGTCTATTCGTGTGTAGTTCTGTCGGAGAGACTTATCTCGGTGTAGTCTGTTATCTTCCCTTCTGGTTGGTTATTGTAGACTCTGTTCGTCATAGTATCATATTTTCTGTTTGGATAATACGTTATAGTTTCTGCCTAATTTGCCTTTCTTGTGGTAATCACATTGAATCCAAATAGAGCCGTGCTTAAATTACTTGAATGATGAAGGCCTGTGCTATGATTGTTGTATTGTTGCTTGCCGTCCCGTTATGTGAAGCTGCTCGAGTTTTTGGCTTCAAGCCATTCCGTCAGAATAGCGACTCTGAGGTTAAAGCTGCTCCTGTCAGTGGTAATCCATTAGTCGGGAATAGGACTCCCGAGAAGGCAATTCTGGCGCAGAATGAAAGTCTTACTACAAGTGCGGAACCTGAGAAGCATCCTGCTTCACAGGATAACTTGAAGCGAAATGTTTCTGCAAAGTCCAACGCTTCAAATCAGCGTTCTAATCAACTTTTTCATCCAATCCTTCGTTCTGTAAAATTGGGTGCGATTGAACGCGAAATGGAGAAAACTGATGTGCCCTTTCATCCATTAGGCCACAGCCCTGGAATTGGTGACGAAGCTCCGCCTGGGTTGAGGCCTTGAATGGTCTAAGCTGGCGACGCATTTTAATATTCTGAAAGAAAGAGATGAAAGCTAACTTTGGTAATTAGCCTGCATTGTCTTGCTTGTCAAACATGGAAGCGGTCGATTAAACGATGGAGTGTGTGTTTATGTCTTGCTTGTCAAACATGGAAGCGACCGATTAAACGATGGAGTGTGGTCGATGGAGTGTGTGGTTAATAGTTAAAACTAGCATAGATCTATGGAGTGTGTGGTTAATAGTTAAAACTAGCATAGATCTAGAAAATTTGGAGAGTTCCAAATTCTTGAGATGTAGATATGTTTTTTTCAAAGTATAAAGATTGCTGAAGAAGTTGTAATTTATCTATATACCTCAATTTGTGTTAATATAATTAATTTGTGTTTTATATATATAATGTATTTATAAATGTTATATAATATATTCTTATTTTATAATATATTCTTATTATGTTAATATGACTAAAAAATTACATCTCTCTCCTTACTAAAGTATAATACAATCAAAATATGATAAAGGTTGTACATATAAAATAACACAGGTTCATCCTTTTTTTTCTTTGTATCCATGCCATCTTTCATTTTCCATAACATAGTACAGTCATAGGCACTGTAATTTTTTGTTTTTTTAATGACAAATATTGTGGCAATCAATAATATGTATTGCATTGGGATGTAATGATAAAGAGTTCTAGAGGTTATTACATAAAGCTATTCAATATTATTAGTTATGTTTATAGACTTTTTTATTTGAAATTTGGGGTGAACTAAGGTTTATGTTTTTCTATCTATAAACATAACACAAATTTAATAAACAAACAATTTAAAATAAACAATTATAAAAAATAAAATAAAAAAAGAACTAATAGCTAGCTAATAACTAAAAGAAAATGTTATAAAAAGAAAAAAAATATTAAAAATAAAAAACATTACAAGTATCTTTCATTCCATAACTAACTCTTAATCATTTAATCTCTATCTAGTAATACAACCACAAACTTTGTGGATATGTTAGTTAAACAATAAACAAAACTTGACATAGTCTAAAATCTCTACTACATGCTTGAGAAGATGCTTAATATTAATAAATACACCCATATTTCCAGATTTTATTTTCGAAGCATATTTATGTTCGACAATAGCTCTCACAGATATGGTCATCCAAGGATTTTGCACTTCATCTTCAGTCAAAATTAATGTGTTTTGTCAAATGAATTTTAACAAATAACTCTATCATGCAGGCTTTGTTTGAACTGTATTAGAATATATTATTATGTTTATCTTGAAAAGAAGGATGCAATATAATAATATTATGTTTATCATCAAAAGAAGGATGAACGATATAATATAATAATATTAGATTTGGAGAGCCCATAAGAAATATTTGAATGTTTGGCTGACTTTTCACCAAGTTCTGAGGAGATTTAACTTCCAACGGTAAAAGCGATTATAGGAAATCCTTTAGCTGTACATACAGTTCCTTTCTTTTTTACAAATACAACTAAATTGT
The DNA here is from genome assembly GCA_001517045.1 of Pseudotsuga menziesii. Lineage (NCBI taxonomy): Eukaryota > Viridiplantae > Streptophyta > Pinopsida > Pinales > Pinaceae > Pseudotsuga > Pseudotsuga menziesii. The sequence continues at coordinate 402,310 of LPNX010609661.1, forward strand.
ACTCCTGTAAGCTATGCATCTCATGTGAACGCCATACTCATAGATACAAGTTAATTGCGCACATTACTCTTCCCTGTTTCTTGGTATTTTCTTGCATTGAGTACTCACTTTTAGAGTGCAGAACAGTGCCTTTTGGCACTCGATAGATATGATGGAATAGACAGTCCATTNAAAGATACAAGTTAATTGTGCACATTAAGTAATAACATGCTCATGTTAAAACTTAATACCATACCATACATAGAGTGTTAGAATTTGGTTTTTATATATATATTTTTTAGGTTTTGGGTTTTAATATTATGTGTTGTGAAATGTTGTTTAAAATTTTACTATTCAATTATAATGTAAATAATTTTCAAATTCTGTTTGTAGAGTGTAGATGTTCATTGTATCAATGAAAAACTCAAAACATAATGGAAAAATCATTGAGTTCTATAAGTTTCTATGTTTTTTTGAAAAATCAATGCAACTTGCAAATAGAAAGGCAACCAAATAATTCTAATTCAATAATGGTAATTTAATATATGTTTCTAATTTTTACTGAATCTGTGGTTTTTAAATTAAAATTTAGAAATTATAGTTTTATATAAGATAAATATATTAATACTAATAATAATATAAAAAACTTTTGTAATAAAATGACAATTTAGAAATTTTATAACCCTTCAAAATTAAGTCTTAAAATTTTTATTGTTCGTCATTAAATGACGGTTAACAAAAATTTTAAACCATATTTGAAGACATTTTGTCCATCAAATTGTATCACTACATATTATGTAATCGCATGCCCATACTATTGTCACTAAAAAAAAGTCTTTTGTAATTGAAAATACTAAAATTACACAATTTTGAATTTTAAATATCCAAATTGTATGCGATATTATGACTTAATTATCAAAATTACACTAATGTTCAATTTTGAATATCTAAATGATATGCTATATTCAAAAAATATAAATTTAATTTATTTATATATTTTACTTAAATAAATTATAAAATTTATTTTAAATTTTAACTAAATCATAATAATTCTTTGATGATAGATTGTGAGTATATATAATATCAAATGCATTCTCATTCACTAAATAAAAGAAAACGAAATATGCATGCTTTTCTTTTGTTTAATAAGGTATGCTATATTTAGATTTGTAAGGTTTTATTTAATTTTCAATAAAATAAAATAAAATATGCATTTTTTTTTCTTTTATTTAATAAAGTAGGTTACATTTAGATTTTTAAGTATTTATGTTTGGCACCCCTTTTTATAAAGAGAACCATTCTTTATAGTACGGAACTAGACCATTAAACTTTGATAATATGATTGACAAAAAATTGGAGCATTTTTTGATATTATCTAACTTTGATAATATGTTTGATAGAAAATTGGAGAGTATTATCGATCTCTTTTAGCATTATTATTAATGTTTTATTTTTATTTTTATAAAATATTATATTGACATAATAAAACATAATTTATAATCTATTTAATATTCATATATTAAATAGAATAACAAGGAATTGTTTTTTTTTTCTAAAAAATATCTATTTAATATTCAATAGTGAGATATATAATTGTCGTAATTGAGATTAAATAAAATAATAATAATAAAAATATCTTTATATTTTTTCAAATTTTTACTTTTTTATCAAGATATATATGTATATGTATACTTAGTTGATATGTTTATCTTACAACCTGATATGTTCATCATTAAATATGCTAACTTTACCATTAGATTTGATACATTTATCATTAAATATCCTACCTTTATCATTACATATATTCTAGTTAATTGTTATTTATTTCCTAGCAACTAGTATCACAAAGAAGATTTATTGGAAATTTGGTGTCTCCATGCTCTATTTACATGTGAGTACAACTGAGACAATGATAAACGTTTAAAATATTACCACCAAAAACACCCTCGTATGAGGTAAAAAATGGAAGATATACCGAACCTTAAAGATCCACAATTAATGATTGAGGGTACCAAAAAACTCTTATTATTTGAAGGTTTGGAGAACTTACATGAAAAGGTGATTAGTATTTTATAGACACAATATAATTCTATGTTTCACAAGAAAGACAATTGAGTCATTATGGAAAAAGATTCATGATATATATCAACAAGACATAATAATCAACAAATATAGTTAATGAAGAGGTTGTTTCATGTAAAAATGAATGAATTAATCCGAGTGGATGAACTTAGATGAGTTCCACATAGAGTTCAACCAAATTAATTTATTGAATATTGTATTTGATGATGAGATCTAGAGCATCCTACTCATGCGTTCAATGCTAGATAGTTGGAAGAACCTAGTTGTAACTAGAAGTAATGGAACACCAAAAAGTAATTTGTTTTTGAAGATGGTTCTAATAGTTTATTAATTGGAGAGACATGCAGTAAATCCTTGGAAGAGGAAATATTTGATATGGAGGCACTAACTCTCGTCATAGAGGAATGAATCCACATAGAATGAAATTATGATGATCAAAATCTAGGGGAATATCGATGTCTAAGCATGGAAAATCAACCTACTATGATTATGGAAAACCTCACAATGTTAAAAGAGAATGCAGGATATTTTAAAACAAGAGGAACGGGAGCAAAAGAAGCAAATAAAAACAAACAACAACCCTAATAATGAGGAAGCTGGTCCTATTGCATTATATGGTGAGGCATTAATCATAATTTCTTGTGAGGATGCATTTATTAATAGTTGTAGTCATGATAGTAATTGGACTTTAGATTTGGGATCCTGCTACCATGCTACCCCAAGTAGAGAAAATTTCATTTCTTATAAATCTTGTAATATGGTTGAGGTTTACTTCAGTAACAATAAATTTTAAAGTATTGCATGAGTTGAGGATTTTCTAGTTAATATATAAGATAGTTGTAGTTAATTGCATAAAAATGTCAAGCATGTGCTAGAGATTCAAATGAATTTCATGTCAAGTAGGAAACTGATGTTGAAGTCTATCATTGATCCGAATGGATCCTGACTAAAAATTGTAATAAAAAATTATTTTCGACAAAATTATTTTCATCCTTGAGATGGAAAACAAAGGGCCAAAAGGACTCAAGAAGGTGAATGGAATCACCTTAATTGTTGGCATTCCAAGAATCTTTATTAAAGTGTGTTGACTTAATGAATGGAAGCCAACTAGAGGGACAATTGAAGCTTGGGAAGTAGAAGGGTATTGGCAGAGAAGAGGGCTCGAAAGGAAACCTAATCGAAAATTGATGGATGAAGGAGTTGTTGTGTTTGTCCATGCATAAGCATAAGGTTGTATGATCCATGGAACCTACAATATTGCTAGTGAGTAATAATGCATGAAAATATTTCCTGAGAGTACATAGCTCACCCTTGTAAATTTTTTTTGAGCAATTACAATTCCCCATGAATGTTCGTTTCCCATTTGGGTTTCTACGGTAAACAATGTCTTCTTGTGAATGATCTGGCTCATTTTCTTGTTGAAAGTTTTGTGTGGTGGTGAATATTTGCAAATAATTTGCTTGAGTTAGATAATGGATTCCATCAATGATTAAATATTTATGGCAAATAGAGCTCACTTCCCATGAAGAGTAATGGCTATAGAAATGGCATTTTATCCCGTTATGAATTTTATCATGCTCCATACCCTCCAATAGCTCTATAAATCTCACCATTTATGGTCTAGAGTGAATTAGAGATCAACATGTCTCCCATACTAGTCATTTATATCATGTACGAGTTTCCCACTTGAGTCTTATACTGACTTTTCTAATAGAGGAGAGAGAAAAACACTTATGGCTGCTAGAAAATCTTTTAGTACATTTTTATCTTTGATGTGGCGAATTTACAAGTGCTTGGATATTATTAGTCATGCTTGGATGTGTTCATTGATGCCTAGACATTTCTATTAAAGCGTGGGGAATTTTAAAACAATGATGGGAAAATTTAAAAAATGTTGGGACATTTTTATCATTCCTAGAAAAATCTAGAAATGGTTGGGGGTTTTTAAAACAATGTTGAGTGAGTTTAATTATGCATGGAACAAATTTAAATATGTAGGGGAAATCCATAGATGTATGGGAGTTTTCATGACTAGTGGGTGTTCTTAAAAAATGCTAGACACTTTTATTTATCTACTAGGTGTAGATTAAACAACTTGGAGAAGAATAAAATGTTCATTAGTGTAAATTTCAACTAAAAAATGGGCCTCCTAATGAAAATAATAAATAATATTTATTAATTTTGAAGGAAGCAAAGAAAAAAACTACTTTTTTTGTTCGTATTTTCGACATATCTCCCTGTGTTTTTACCGAAATTTCGATTGGGAGAGCTCATTAGATGTAGCATTGTATTCCACATCCAACGAGTATCCACACTACATACTTTTGACGAACCCCGCTACCCCAAAAATAAGAAATACCTAAAAAAACATGATGATGACATCATCATCACATTTTTTCAGGTATTTCTTCTTTTGGGGTAGTGGGGTCCATCAAAAGTATGCATTGTGGGTACTCGTTGGATGTAGAATTCAATTCCGCATCCAGGGAGCTCTCTTGCTCGAAATTTGAGTAAAAACAGAAAGATATATGTCAAAAATATGAACAAAAAAAGTTGTTTTTTTATTATACCTATCCCCAAATTTATATTAAGAAATTGTTTAAGAAATATACGGTATTTCAAATTTAAAGCAATTTCATTGGCTAACACATGATGACATGGAATTTGAATTAGGATTGAAATGTCAATTTTGACTTGAAATTTCCTCTAATGTTTGGTTCATATCAATCAGCTAAGAGATGAATAAGACATTTTTTATAGTAAAATTATTATGTTTTACATACAATTGTTTATTGAATGCCCCCTTTGATTCGAAAACAAGTCCAACTTCCTATAATTCAATTTTTTTTAGTAAGGTGTAGCTTTTAGTGAAATTATTGACCATTATTTGAACTCATGTTGTTGGCTAGAAGTTTGTGGTGACTCATCTTTGAATTCATTAAATACAGAAAGTTGAGTATAATAGGAATTTACACCACCCAGTTTGATGAATGGATTCTTCATTTTTGTAGCATTGGTTTGGTTGTTATAATTTTCATCTTGTAGCAAGCATATTAACCAAGATTCTTTGGGTTTATAGTGGAAATATATTGTTGCTTGAGGTGTTGTCTATGATAGAGTACACATTGAGAATCCCTCTACAATATTTGAATAGTTTTGAATACATCAAGGTGAAGCTTATTTCCAATCTCAACAAAAATGCAGAAAGCATTTAACTTTACTTTTGCAAAATTATTTGTGTTGGTAAAACGAATGGGCCATATGTCTACCGTTTATGCATCATATGGTATCAAAGAAGGTTGAATCTAGGAGTTATGCCACTTTAATGAAGAACCATAGATGGATTAGAAATGGGATCAAAGGTTTGTCCAAAGATTGAAGATGTGAAGAGATATAAACTATTTTCCCATGGTCTTGAAGATAGTTCCATAAGTGTTGTAAATTTTCCAAAGACCCACAAAATGCAAGAAAAGATAGTTGGGAAGGACTGCACCACATTGTTATCTAATCCTCCAAATTTTAATGTGCTAAGAATCCATTTTAGATTGTGCTTGAAAAGAACATAGGATGATATATCCCAAAGGCTAAATATTGCTCATATTTTTGCATTATGGGACAAGTGAGCCAGAACTAGAGTGAAAGAATAGCTATTACTAGAGCCAATAGCGAGAGCCAGAGCCATATATAGAGTTGTATCCAAGTGCTAAGTCAGAGCCACATTCTAGAGAAGCAAATAAAAAGTGCATTCATCCAAACTAGTCTCCTTGAGAATTTTGGGATCAGAAGCTTATGAAAGGGTAGGTGTGATCCGAAATGGATCCTTGTTAGAAAATTGTAATAAAAAAATATTTTTGGAAAAATTAATTTCAACCTTGAGATGGAAAATGAAGGGCCAAAAGAACTCAAGAAGGTGAAAAGAATAAACTTGATGGTTGGAATTCTAGGTAGCTCTATTAAAAAGTATTGGATTGATGAATGGAAGCCAACCAGAGGGGGAACTAAATCTTAGGAAGAAGAAAAAGCATTAACATAGAAGAGGGGTCAAGAGGAAATCTGCTCAACAATTGATGGATGAAGGAGTTATTGTGCATGAACCTGCATGAGTATAAGGTTGTTTGAGCTATGGAACCTGAAATTTTGCTAATAAGTAATAATGCATCAAAATATTGCATGCGAGTCTTGTTGTAGGAACAATAGATCCCATGTTTTATCTAAAACATGGGAGCCCCAATTTTGCATGCAAAGTTAAGTTTAATCAAACCCTTAAGTAGTTTTGGGGTCTCCATAACTTTTATCATGGTTTCTATGATTTGACTTAGTTAAATTTATGAAATTTACACATGTTTTGGGTGCCTTTGCTAGATTGCGAAAGACTGTCTTTTCCCAAAAAAGTATGTCCTTCCCGCAACTTGCAATGTGGATTGTGGGATCTCGAAGTTTAATATTTGTGAGTCAGCCATCTTGCATCTCGCAACCCACAATGTGGGATGTGGGAGTGGAAGTATTTTTATTAGTGCAGTTGTTCATCCCGCAAATTGCGGATTGTGGATTTCGGGAAGAAATTTGATTTATGCTTTTTGTTGTGTGTTCCTGCAACCCACAACCTGCAATTTGCAAGATGCATATTGCGGGAAGGGTTAGATAAAATTTGGATATTTTGTAATCCCACATTCTGTATCCTGCAATTGCAGAATGCGGGTTGCGGGATGAGGAATAAATTTTTGAATCTCGCATTTTGATTCCATACCTTGCAAGTTTTAATATCAACTATCCATTCATTTTAATCCTACTGTCTTAATTTGACCCGCAGAAAAACTATATATAGGCTGGTCTTTTATATTTTTCTTTACCATTTTACTGTTGCGAATTACTGTGCTGTGTCAATTTTTGCTCTGTTTTTACCAGACAATGTTTTCACAGTCCATGTTGATTTCAGGTTGGTTTCTTATTTAGTTTTTAGTTTAATTGCTTATTGTAGCTTTGTTTTAATTAGCCTTGATCTCTTTCTTTACGCTTTTAAATAGAGTTTTCCTCAAATTCCAAGAATGGCACGGATTACCCGGTGCAAAGGCCTTCAAAATAACATGCTGACCAAGGACCTAAACTTTGGCATTTTACCAGAAACTAGTGGTAGAGTCACTAAAACTTATCAAATTGAATGGATTCGGGTGTACTCAATTTTTGACAATGACGACCTTTCAAACATACAGAATGACCAATCGGCCTACCAAAGAATTAGGGATTCTGGACTCCATGCCATAGATTCCAAACCTGCCATCCTTCCTTATAAGGATGCAGTTAAATGGATTGTGGAACACGCAAATCCTAAAGATTGTTCCTTCGATGATAGTGCAAGGTCACAGCTAGATACCTTTTGTCCCGAGGTCTTTATTAGAGCCTATGGTCTTAAACCGGCCAGACAACCCCTCAATGTAGAATTTTTCCAAGCCTCTAAGACCAGGTTCAATTTTGATGAAATGTTAAAATCTTGGATGAATGAACTTGGTAAGTTTTCGTAGATGAAATATGACCTTTATCCTGTCACCTGGTTTAGAGAACCCTATTGTTTACTAATAACTATGTTATGTAGATTTTATGGTCTTCCCAATTTCTTTGTTTTTAAAGCCAAATGGATTCCGATAGGTCATCACATCTTAACTACTGGTGAATCTTTCCCATGGGATTCTATCTTGTCATTGGAGCTTAAAACGACTATCCAGGATTATCAAAAGGCTACCTCTCAGAAGAAACCTGATTTCTTCTTTTCGGCCTTCATTATTGACGTATTCTGCACTGAGTTCCAATATCACAATTTGGGATGGAATTGGAATTTACCATCCCCTCCGATGCCTATTTAGTATTCATAATTGTGGGATACTAATTATGCATCCAGGTTCTATGATATTTGTGAACACTTCCTCGACACCATTTATTTTTCAATATTAAAAAAGGAAGCTGCCGCTTTTTTAGTTGAAGCTAAGACCTTTATTGCTACAGTGGGTGAATGGTATGTTGGCGAGTCTTTTTCTTATATGAGAATTTGGGGTGGAAACAATGTTCATATGCTTCCCAATATTGTTCCTGATAGATTGGTCATTGAAGAAGTATCTTTCCAAACTATTACTGATGGGTTTTACAAGAAACTTGTTGGCCCCAAGAGAAAAGGTTGGCCCAAATTCCCTCTAAACCTTGGATTACTGGTCATTCAAAATTCCACTTGGGCTACAACGCTAAGTGATCATATAGTTTCCTTGAAGCTTGGTTTTTCTAGAAAAAGAAAACATGATCCCAACATATTTTTGGATGCTCATTTTAAACAGAACCATGTCAAGAGTGGTTATATTCATGAGGAACTCCCTGATGACTCTATCTACCAGGGGGTAGATACCTTTTCAGAGGTCTTGGCCAGGGCCAAAAGCAAAGAAGAATAGAGTCAAATATTACAGTATCAAAAGGAACTCAAAACCAGGATTCAGAGCTACAGAGCAATGGAACTGGACCTATTGGAAAAGATAAGAAAGGATAGGGAAGAGTAGGAATCCCAATCAACAAAGTTTCTATCAGTAGTAACTGATATAGAGGGGAATAAGGGAAAATATCCTATGGAAGACCTAAAAGAAGTGATAGTCTCTCAACAATTGAAGGTTCTAATGCACACTTCCCAGCAGTCAAAGCAAATATTGGCACATATAACTTCTGCATTGGATAATCAATCAACTACAACTATTAACCTTATTCTTGACATTCAAGTGACTACTACAGTTACCCCAGTAGATGAAGAACAAGTAGCAGTTGATGTTAATCCACTGAAGAACCAGAAAAAAAAAGTGATTGTTTCTCAAATACCTACCATTGACCTTGGTGACTCTGATGTTGAAGAAGAAGTGCATTCCTCTGTGCTTGTAACCGAGGAAGTGACTGAGCCTTTGAAAAAAAATTCAGATTTGTTCAATGATAATGGAATGGAAGACTCTATGCCTAATTTAAAGATCTCAAAATTTGTTTATGTTCCTATTTCATCAATTGCAATGCTCCTCCTCTCATCCATCCACACTCTTTCCAATTTTCCCAGTTGGGTCATCTCATTGTCCCCATTATGCCAACTCTATCATTATTTGACCTCACCACATGTTTATATCCCAGTTATCTCAATCCGGCACCCTTTGCTGTGATCTAATAATGAAGGAGCCCATTTTTTTAAGACTCCTATGCACCTACCTTTATTTACTCTAACATCATCATTAGTTTCTTAAAAGATCTTAATGCCTTCATCATCACTTCCAGTTGTTAGCATTCATGTTCCATCCTTTGAAACTTCTATTCCAATATTCTCTTCAACTTCTGAAATAGATGTTGTTCAAACAATTTCTTCTCCTTTACTTACCACCCACATTACTATGCCTATGCCTCCTCCCACAGTCACTCAAACGTCCTCTTTGGTTTTCAATGTGATTGGGACTTCTTCATTTACTGAGTCAAAATCCGAGTTTGATGAGGATATTCTAATCTATCCTGGGGACTATTTCTATAGCAAGTTTGATAAAGCAGTAATTAGAAAAGGAAAAAACAGAAGCATGGATCAAGGTGGTATGGATGCATCTATTACCAATGAAATAATACGGAGTGAACAGTCTGGTGATCCTCAACTAGATGCAGTAGATACTACTTCTGCTTTAGGTGCATTGATAGGTGCAAACTTCCATGCAGTTAATACATTAAATTTGGAGTTGGACAGAAGGAAGGAAGAGATAAGCAAGTTGAAGGAAGAACTAGATGATGTTAAGAGACAGCATGAAAATCATGTGGAAAATCTAGAGAAAGCATCTAAAGACAAGTGTAATGAAGTACAGGTGAAGAATATTTCCCTCTAGAATGAATTGCAAAATGAGAATACTACAAATGCCATCATTATATAGAGGCTAGCTTCACTTGAAAATCAATGTGAAGAGGCAACTGCAAGTGCAGATTCTTTTGTGTTTTCTAGGTTTACACAATAGGAGTTCAAGGAATTGGCTATCAAGACTAATCAGGAGCATCATGAATTGATAAGTGAGTTGTTCCAAACTATGAATTACATTTTTGAAACTCATATTGCATTTGGTAATATGTATGTTGTCCTTGAGGATCAGGTAGAAAAGAGAGAGAAATATTCCAAGGCTTACAATGACATTCTAGATTGAAAAAGTAATATGGAGGAAAATCTAGAAAACATTTTCATCCTTAGCTATTTTCAGCTGAAAACGGTCAGAACTGTTTTGCATGCTTGGCTTGATTTGAATGAAATTATTGAATATTCCATCAAGAAAGCACATCTAGTGTGTGGAAGAAGGTGGTATGTTGTTGATGGTATCATGGAGACATTACATTTTCCCAAAGTTGGTCTCATTGAGAATGCATGTCCTCTAAGACTGATGATCGAGCAGGTTGAACGTCAACGAGATGAAGAAAAAAGAAGATTTAGGGACTTGATACTATTAGCACTGGAGATGTGGATCAACTAATCAGACAAACCTTGGCTATTGAGGGAAAGATCCACATTTACCTCCGCATTTCACACAAGTTATCTAAAAATGAAATAGAGAATTATAAATGTGATGCTCAAATTGGGTTCGAATCAGCTAACTATCCCAACATTGAGGAATTGTTACGGATTTGGAATAGATGGTGGGATTTTCTTGGTTATTAGTTTTATTTATATTTTTTTGATCCCATTTTGTTGGGGGATCTACACTTTGTAATAATTATTTAAAGGGTGGACTTCACAGGGACTAGGGATGATTAGCTTGAGGGGNGATGTTATTCTTTCATATCTCTTTCTTTTTATTTGATTAAATTTCCTTGAAAAATGATGATTTTTTCCATTTCAGATGTATCATTGTTACTGTTAATCTTTTTCCATCAATAAGTTCATTTATTTATAGCCTTAATTTTTCTCTATTAATGATCCATGTGCCGATAAAGTGTTAAAAGAGTTTATTCTATTAAGATCTTTATCTATTTCTGCAAATGATTACACAGTTAATTCAATTCTATATGTTAATTTTTCAATTGACATATTGATTACAGGTTAACCTTGAATGTGTTAATTTCAAGTTGTTGTCATTCAAAATTCGTTGGTTGATTGTAAATTGAATTGATAAGTAATTGATCTTGTTTACATTTTTGTTAATCTAATTAAATACTTATCAGTCTTTCACATCATGTTAAATTGAGAATAAACAATAACATATTTCTTATAGTAGTGTAGACTTAGTTTAGGTTTCCTTTACAGTTAGATTAAATTTTCCTTTCACTTCCTTACCCATTCAGTTTTCCTTCATTGGAAAATAGATCCTTCCAGGATCAAAAAACCACAAGTGCTAGTGAAGGCCTTAGTATCTGTGGGTGTTAACCACACCAAACAGCTCGAGGATAGAATAATACTTGCGTAGGATTATCTGAAGCTTTTGACTGGGTTTTCATCCTCTATTGTGAGCCTGGGAACCCATTCTAGTAACCTACACATCCGAGGCTTCAAAAAATGGTGCCAGAAGGAGGGCCTAAAGTAAGAAATGCCTAAACAGAAAACTGAAAATACACCTCCAGTAAGAGACCCAATTTCCACTCGTAGTCGTACTCAGGCATCTACGTCAGGGGAATGAACTGTACAAATTTCAGATACCATCCCTGCTACCCTTGCGAATGAACAAAGAGATCCCAGAAATAGGTACGTCATTGTATCACCTACCTTAGGTCCCGTTACAATCAAACAATTAGTGAAAGATAATTCTGATAGCATTTCCCAACTTCGATAGTGGTTCTCTAAGGGGCATCTCCAAAACAACAATCCCGAGGCTAACAGTCAAGATAACCAAGATTTAGGTGACCAAAATAGTGAAGAGCATAACAATTCTTCTAGTCATCCATCGACCCCTGGACTAGATATTCACTCGTGTTTTTGAGAATAAAATACTCCTCGACACAACATCGCAGCAGGTGGACCACCACCTTTACCTCCTTCCTCTTCATCTTCATCAAACGAATTATCAAATTCTGAGCCTTCCACCTCATCAAAAGAATTTATTCCCATGGCTGAATAATGACTTAACAGGCCCTGGTTAGATGGATATGTTCTGTGTGTCTTAGGTGATCACCATAGGTTACCTAAAATCCCCGAGAATTGGCTTCTGAAGACCAACCCAGATGACAAAATCGCTATGGAAGACCACACTAATACCTTTATGTAGGTGATGAGACATAGAAATGTAATACATGAAGATGTAGTCTACATATTATTCCCTTATACTTTTGATGGAAAAGCTTCTACATGGTATTTTTCCTTAGAAGTCGATTCTATCCCATCACGGGACGTGTTCTCGGAACTCTTCACTCAAAAATTTGGGGATGATGAGACCCTAGAGGATTTACTTATAGAGATTTATTCAATCAATACCAAAGGGAAAGAAAGGGTGAAGGATTAAAACCAAATTTTTTAATATTTGAAAAACAAAATTCCTGCTCCCATCCTCCCCGTTGAGGAATTATTGGTAGCATATTATATCAAGGGTCTTCCAACTCAGATAGCCATGTAGGTCAAACGGGCTCATAAAGAAACCTTGCAGTAGGCTTTCTGTGAATCCATACAAGTAGAAAATGACATGTTTTTCCTTAAGGACAACCTTGAGTCATCAGCTTAACAGGAATCCACCTCCCGCAAGAAAGTGGAAAAATTTCCTAAAACCCCTACTACAAGTCAAGATCCTTTCAATATGAATGACATGAATAAGCTTCTACAAAAAATGTCCAATGAGATGGCGGATTTGAAGAATAATAATAATGAAAATCAACCCAATAATAGAGGTTTTGGAAGGCCACCTTTTAGGCGACCTAATCAACCTTTTCAAAATCCACCACCTCCCAATCCCAGCGAAGGATTCACTTCAGAAGAGATATTTTTTGTTTTGAAAACCCTGGATTCCGGAACAAAAGGCACCCCTGAATCCTCTGATGATCGAACAAATTAGGATTCAAAACCACCCCAAGAAGAAGAATAAGAAGAAGAAGAGAACCAACAGGTCATTGTTGTAAGTTTATTTTTTGAAGAAGAGAAAGAAGAACCTGACATAGTCTTCAATATACAACATACTCATAACACCAGATCTAATGGGACACCTCTGTAGGAACCATCACTTGCAACATCGGTTCCTAATAGGTAAATCCAAACTATAGAAAGATAATATCATTCCTGAGCCTGAGTACAATTTGGCTAAGGATTTGAAAAGAGTCAAAGCCAATATCTCATTATTTGATCTTTTTAAAATCCCTTCAATAAGAGATTCCATTCCGAAAAGCATGATCATCAAACAACCTAGGGAAACTCAAAATAATAACCTTGACTCTTCTCCTAGACCAAATAATCAGAAGCCTGGAAGTAAGGGGATACCTCCTAGTCCTTTCTTACTTACTTTTGAAATATTCAACAGGAATGTACACAATTACATGATAGATTTAGTCGCCTCATCAAATGTGATGCCTCTCTCTGTCTATAAGAAGTTAAATCATACTTGGGAACCTTTCCCCTCCATATTTTTTAGTTGGACAAGTCTAAATTTAAAGTTGTAGGAAGGCTAAGAAATGTTCTTCTAAGATTATCTGCAGATCCCATAATTCATCAGACCATTGACATTGTGATCATAGACATCCCAGAAACTTATGGAATGTGGTTAAGTAGAGACTGGTCTAAAAAAATGAAAGGCTACTTTTCCACCAATTGGTCTCACCTTTGGTTACCCCTAAATCGACAACCTAATAAACTCAAGGTTAATAGGGAACCATTCATGAAACAAAAAGTGACTGATCTTGATGGCTCCAATGAATCTGTCTCTTACTTTAGTGCTCATGTTGAACACTTCACATTCAACACATCCTTTGGAGATCTTCCTGCTGATATTTCACCGGTAGAGAATGTATAGAACCAGTCCCAAATTAATCATGTTACTTTTGTACCATTCTTTGGTACCATTGTGCATAATGTATATAATCTAAATACTAATTTTAGAATTGACCCTTTTATTTGGACTTTATTCTTTGATGGCTCCAGGTCTAAATATGGAGCTGGTGCAGTTTGTGTCCTCATTGATCCAAACGGGACCAAAACAATGATTGAATGCAGATTGGAGCTCTAGTGCACCAACAACGTAGCTGAGTACAAGGCACTAGTACAAGGAATCATAAAATCCATTAACATGGGTGCAAAGGTAATTGAATGCATAGGAGATTCTGAGATTATAGTAAAGCAGGTGAGAAACCTAATACGTTTCCTATCTCTTTGTTAGATCAATTATCATAAGTGGGTCATAGACCTTACTAACCCTTTTCTAGCATTCAATATCAAATCGGTCCCTAGATCATAGAATTTAGATGCTCATCTTTTTTCCAATACTGTATCTAGGATGATCCTACCTGAAGGTTTGTCTCCACAAACTTTTTCAATTGAGTTGATGTACAGACCTTCCATTCCAGATAATGTCATGAATTGGAAAGTATTCGACGATGATCATTAGATACTCGGCTTTATTTTGGCCTAGGACACCTTTCAAGGCATGGATTTTGATGAGGATGAACATGAAAAATCCTTGTCTAATGCTTCCAATATTATTCCAAAGTCAGTCATCAACTTGGAAAATTTTTACAATCTACAAGACAAGTTCAGTCAGATGTCCAATTGCAAGACCTAAAGCTCATCTCTAAATTGTGAAGCTGTCAATCTGGGAACTGCACAAAATCCTCGCTTCATCAACCTTGGAGTTCATTGATCCCATGAAGAAAGGAGATTCTTTATCAAGTTATGCAAGGAATTCAAAGATGTCTTTTCCTAGATGTATGATAGACTCAAAACTTTTCATACCAGCATCATGCACCACAATATCCCAATGAAACCCGAAGTGAAACTGTATCAATAGAAGCTGAGGAAGATGCATCCCAGCCTAGAACCTTTTGTCAAGAAAGAACTTGATAAGTTACTGGAAGAAAGAATCATATTCCCTATTAGACACATGTTGTGGATTTCCAACTTGGTACCCGTTCGAAAGAAGAATGTGGAAATCAAGCTCTGTGTCGACTTCAGGAACCTGAACAGAGCTTCTGAGAAGGAAAATTATCCTATACCTCCTATGGATATGATTTTGTAGAAGGTAGTCGGTTCTGAGATGTTCTTACTCCTTGACCAGCTTAAAACAACTTTTTGAACTCCTTGGGGAACATTTGCTTACAGGTGAATTCCATTCCGGATGATAATTGCAGAAACTACGTTCCAGAGAGCTATGGATATATATTTCAGGGGCTTAATTCATAATTTTGTCATTGTATATTTAGATGATATCACAATTTATTCTAAAAAATGACATGGACATTTGTCTGCTCTGAAACAGGTGTTCGAACGCTGCAAGAAATACGAGATTTCATTTAATCCCAAGAAGTCTATATTCGTGGTCACTGAAGGTAAGCTGTTAGTTTTCATTGCCTCCAAGGAATGCATGATTATTGATCCAGAATGCACTGAAGCAATCTCAAAGATCAGCCTCCCTGGTTCCCGAAAAGTAATGCAATCCTTCTTAAGGTAAGATCAATTTTTTTTGCAGGTTTGTACTAAATTTTTCCCAAGTTGTTAAACACTTGCAATACTTAGTCAAGAAATATGTACCATTTAAATGGTCTGAAGAAGAGAGGAATTCCTTTTCTGAAATAAAAAGAGCCATTGCAGAAGCACCTGCTATGATATCTCCAGATTTAATCAAAGATTTTGTACTTTATACCTTTGTTACTGACTTTTCTTGTGCAGTTGTCCTGACACAGAAGAATCATGATGACACTAAATCCCCGTCTCTTTTATGAGATCAACGTTTAAAGGATTTAAAATCAACTATTCCCAGGTCGATAAATAGGCCTACATTGTTTATAAATCGATAAAACATTATAGGCCATACCTGTTGAAATCAAGGACTAAGGTGATTTTCTGGTATGCGGCTATTCGAAATGTCCTCGTCCAGAAGGAATTAGGTAAGAAGAGGGATCACAGGATGATGACATTATAGGAAAATTATTTGGAGATCAATCCACCAAAGATTGTCAAAGGACAAGGTCTGTGTCTACTCTCTTCCCAATCCAACAATCCTGAAGATCAACAAACCAAATGGGACCAGGAGGAAGCTGTCCCCATAGGTTCTATCAATGCAATTGAAACTACAACATCTGAATGGTATGATCACATCAAGTTTTTTCTAAATCATGGGTTTTTCCTTGAAACCCTTGACTCTAAAAAATGGAGAGCATTAAGGTTAAAGTCATCTCCATATCAATTGATTGATAATGTTATTTTTAGGAAAAACTACGATGGAGTTTGTCTCATATGTTTAGAAAAGGATCAAACTAATGATATCCTTTTCCAATTTCATGCAGGACCTGTAGGTGGGCATTTCTCAAGAGAGATGACAGCTCAAAAAATCATCAGAGCAGGATATTATTGGCCTACCTTATTCGGAGATGCTCATGCCTATGTATGGAAATGTGAGCCTTGCCAAAAATGTGTTGGAAAAGTAAAAATACTTGCCTTCTCTTTGCAACCAGTAGCAGTCCAGTTTCCATTTCAGCTAGGGACTGGATTTTTTTGGACCTATCAACCCTGTTTCATCCCTACAACACAAGTACATCTTGAGAACCACTGATTATTTTACCATGTGGGTTGAAACAATTCCTCTTAGACTATGCAATACGAACCAAGTAATATCCTTTTTTGAGAGTCACATAGTCACTATGTTCGACACCCCTGAATATCTCATTTTTGACAATGCATCTTACTTTACGTCCATTGACCTCACTATCTATGCCCTTGAAAAGGGGATCAAGTTCAAATTTTATGCTAAGTATTATCCTCAGGATAATGGACTTGCTGAATCCTCCATTGAAAACCTGATAAATATTATGAAAAATATAGTGGCTTCCCATAACAAGGACTGGCACACCCAGCTCTACAATGCTCTTTAGGCAGACCGAATCATTCCAAAGGAAGCCATTGGAAATTCCCCTTACTGTCTAGTTTATGGAAAGGGAGTCATCCTGCCATCCAATCTCACCATCCCCTCATTACAATTAGCCCAATCCATCCAAGAAGATAATTCATCCCCACTTTAGTAGAGAATTGTTACTCTGCTCATGTTAGAAGAAGATAGGAAAAGATCCAAGAACAAATTATATCAACACCAATAGCTGGTAAAAAAATGGTTCGATGAGAAATATTCTTCTGACAGGGATTTTTCAGTAGGAGATTTGGTATTGAGGTGTGATAACAAGCATAAAGACAATAAGGAGTATACCAAGTTTCAACACTCTTGATTAGGGCCATTCATTGTTACAGAAAATATTGGTCCTAGCACTATTCGGTTACAGACACTAGAAGGAGTCATTGACACCTACCCAATGAATGTTTCTAAGCTTAAAAATTATTTTGTCTGAACATTGTCATGAGTCATGTACTTAGGCTTGGTGTGTTATGTTTATGTTTTCATTATTTTGAGTATTTACTTGATATTAGTAGGCTTCAAATAATCTCTGCACATTCGGTAATGGTGGATAATCAGTTTCTCTCAAGATTGCAACACTATGAACCTTAATACATTGTTAGTTTCAACCTTTTTCTAGCCTGTGTCAGGATTTGTTTTATATATGAATGGCAACCAATAATTGCAGGATTCCAGATTAATACATTTTTATCCTGGACAATATCTTTACATATGCTTTATTTGTGTGGTGGAGGTCGAGAAGGTAACTGGTTCTTCTTGTCTCAGGTCTCATTAATGCACTACAACATACCTTTATAACATGGTTGGCCTTATCTATTATGGATTCTATCATAGTCACATAGAAAAAATAATTTTACTATGGATTACAAGATGGGGGGTCTCATCATGAGCCAGTCCATTAGGTTCATAGGTGCTTGGTCGAATGAAATCTTTGCCAATAAAATGGGGAGGTGGCTTTTATCTTTTGCTGAAAGATGGAAGATCCTATCACAGGTCAGTCCATTCACAATCTACAAAGCATCAGTGAGTAACGCTACTGTTATGTGGATATCAATCCATGGTGGTGTCTTGTAATTCATGTTCAAATAAGTTCCTGTTGTTCTTGTAAGGCAATTATTGTACATAAGGATAGGGGGGTCTTATGACAAGCCATCCCTGCCATGATCATGGATTTGATTTTGGACTAAAATTATCATTAGATGGATCTCACACCATGATAGTTTCTTTCAGTTTTATAGCTGGAAGACAAGAGGTCTCCTTACCGAGATGGCTTGTTCAGTTTCCAGATCAGGTTTGTGAGTGGCACTGATCACCAAATTGGGGTAGTGGTATTACGTCAATAAAGTATTTTAAATATATATATATATATATATAT
>LPNX010609661.1:421976-451119 GCA_001517045.1 Pseudotsuga menziesii
TTTGATTTTAGGTCCAACTTAAATTGTGTGCCAATGCTTTCCTGAAGGTGAGAGATCCTTATTATCCTTTGTGCCTCTTGAATCTAATTTGCATCATCATTAAATTGATCTTGGATGGGAATGTGCAAATCATTCTGATAATTCTGTTTGTTGGTTTCATTTCTATATAAACATTTTCTGTAGTCTCGGGTTGAACTATTTTCTTACTGGCATGTTTTTCTATCTGAAAGAGTTCTTGTTTTACAGAGATAACTGGTTCATCCTATCTAGTCTCCATTTGTTGTAGGAACAACAGATCCCATGTTTTATCTAAAACACGGGAGCCCCAATTTTGCATGCAAAGGTAACTTTCATCAAATCCTTAAGTATTTTTGGGGTCCCCATAACTTTTATCATGGTTTCTATGATTTGACTTAGTTAAATTTCTGAAATTTACGCATGTTTTGCATTCCTTTGATGGATTGTTGAAGGCTGTCTCTTCCCAAAAAATTATGTCCTTCTTGCAACTTGCATCCCGCAACCTACAATGCGGATTGCGGGATCTCAATGTTTAATATTTGCGAGTTGTCCATCCCATATCCCGCAACCCACAATGCAGGATGCGAGAGTGGAAGAATTTTTATTAGTGCAGTTGTTTATCCCACAACCCGCATCCCACAAATTGTCGATTTCGGATTGTGGGAAGCAATTTTATTTATGATTTTTGTTGTGTGATCCCACAACTTGCAACTCACAATTTGCGGGAAGGGTTGAATAAATTTTGGATATTTTGTAATCCTACATCCCGCAATTGTGAAATGCAGGTTGTAGGATGATGAATAAATTTTTGAATCTCACATTTTGATTCTATACCCCACAAGTTTTAATCCCGACCATCCATTCATTTTAATCCTATGGTCTTAAATTGACCCGCAAAAAATCTATATATAATATCAAACCTGTGAACAAAATTGATCTTACCCAAGAAGGACTGCATTACTTTTAGGGAACCAGGGAGGCTGATCTTTGGGATTGCTTCAGTGCGTTATGGATCAATAATCATTCCTTCGTTGGAGACAATGAAAACTAACATCTTACCTTCAATGACTGTGAAGATAGACTTCTTGGGATTAAGTGAAATCCCGTATTTCCTGCAGCGTTCGAACACCTGTTTCAGCGTAGACAAATGTCCATGTCGATTTTTAGAATAAATTGTGATATCATCTAAATATAAAATGACAAAATTATGAATTAAGCCCCTAAAATCTATATCCATAGCTACCTGGAACGTAGCTCTTGCATTTATTATCTTGAATGGCATTCGCCCGTAAGCAAATGTTCCCCAATTTTTTAAGACTCCTCTGCACCTACCTTCATTTACTCTAACATCATTGTTATTTTCTGAAAATATCTTAATGCCTTCATCATCACTTCCAATTAGCATTTCTGTTCCATCCTCTGAAACTTCTATTCCAATATTCTCTTCCACTTCTGAGACAACTGTTGTTCAAAACATTTCTTCTCCTTTACTTACCACCCACATTACTATTCCTATACCTCCTCTCACCATCACTCAAACGTTATCTTTGGTTTCCACAGTGATTGGGACTTCCTCATTTACTGAGTCAAAAGATGAGTTTGATGAGGATATTGTAATATCTCTTGGGGACTATTCCTACAGTAAGTTTCATAGAGAAGTCGTTAGAAAAGGAAAAAAGAGAAGTAGGGATCAAGGTGGTATGGATGCATTTGTCACCAATCAAATAATCTAGACTCAATAGTCTGGTGATCCTTAGGTGGATGCAGTAGATACTGCTGCTGCTTTAGGTGCATTCAAAGGTACAAACCTCCATGCAGTTAATACATTAAACAGGGAGTTTGAAATAATGAAGGAAGAGATAAGCAATCTGAAGGAATAACTCGATGACGTCAAGAGACAACATGAAGCTCATGTGGCAAATCTAGAGAAAGCATCTGAAGACAAGTCACTAGTAAAAAATGAGGAATTAGCTACTAGGTGACTAAAACATCTAGTCACCATATGTTTTTCAAGTGATTTACTACTCAATATGAGCAATTTTGATTTATCCAACTATAAAAAACTAAAATTAACGACTAATTTAGTCACCAGTTAACAAATATGACTAGATAATAAGTGACAGAATTAAAAATGACTAACATAAACGACTAATTTAGTCACGGCATAAAAAATGACTATCTAGAAGAATATGAATTAGTCATTTATGTTAGTCATTTTTAATTGTGTCATGAAAAATTACAAATTTGACAATGAAGTGTAAATTAAATTTTGTAAACTGTAACACCCTCTATTAGTAATATTGGTTCCATGCACCTCGATCTTCAAAGATCCACCAAACCAATTGCGTGAATTTTCTCTTAACCATATTTATCCCTACTACACCGTTGAAGTAAACCCTACTAAGCGTGTTCCAAAGGAAAATTAGGTTCCTACGTACCAAGCAATTTAGCAAAGCTAGCATAATCGAGGTTGGGGTATCAAACTTTTTTGTTCAATACTTGTCGTAAAAGCATACATGTATGGGATGGAGGGGCAATGGAATGATGCCTAATTCAATTGAATCCTTGCAACTCAATGCATTTCTAAGTCTCAACACTCTGCCTTTTAAAGTGAACCTGTAAAATAACAAAAGAAGTTTATTAATGGCTAGATTTGAGAAAGTTCTAAGTATGAGCTGTAATTAAGGGCTCGAGGCTCTAAAATTTGTTGTGTTTTGTACCAGTCCACGATTCAATGAATCAATAGTCATGGGTAGGAATTTAAGTTATTTATTGAAAAAAATTAATGTGTATAACCTCTATGTCAAAACCATTTTCCATGTTGATGCAGGCCACTACCCTTTTCATTGTCTTACCAAAAGGCATGATAATGAGGAAGAAGACCTAAAATTATGGACTTCACCTTCAAATAATTCCTTGCAATCACATTGGTAAGGAGTGATAAGAATATCACAACAATCCAACGTGTCAAATATCAGTTGATAGTGTTAATTAAAGACTTATATGGTAAATTTAATATAAGAATTACTTATAGTTTTCTCTAACTCTTTGTGTCTTGACACATTTAATATTTTATGGTTGTCTTTGCACCTTAACCCAATTCATATTATAATGTGGGGATGTGCATGCATAATAATCCTTAGTTATGACTATGAGATGAGGATTTAAAGAGAAGAGGACGTAAAGACAAGTAATTTTATATGTATTTTGGTAGCGCTAAGGACAAATGTTGTGAGAAACCACAAATGTTTGAAAGGATGGAGGGAGATTACATCATGATAATGCCACCCATAAAATTGAAGACTATTCCTTAGCCAATAATTTTTTTTTTTAAATTTTATTAATCACCATTGTTTCTCCATATCATGTGCCCAATGACACCTATCTATAACAATGCATAAATCAGCTTCTGCATAGTCTGTGATCCTAGCTACATGCCATTATTTGTATTTGCATGACATCAAGTATTCTTTATAGTTGTTGTGAGTCCATGATATTCATGCAATAAATGAAGTCTTATCGAGGAGGGATTATCAAACCGGCTTTTTGAATTTCATTTTGACGAAAAAAGAGTGGACATTGGTAGCGAGGTTCACATAGGTACTAGGCACAAAGTTTTGAGCTTGTTTCGGGCCTAGTAGTAGACTAGTACTTGTTCTTTTTCATTATATTCATAGTTGTTGACACATTGCCACACTTTAGGTTGCATCCCCAAGTGACTTGAGAGTCAGAGTCACATATCGATGGCTAGTGCCTCTAGCCATCAATGATTACTGGTCATCTTGCACAGCTAAGCAGTGAGTAAATGCCATGAGTGAGTAAGTGATTATAATTTATCATATTTCTAATATTTTGAATGATGAGTTGAACTTTATAGCATAGGAATTTCAACATCTTGAGAAATTTATATGTATGGGTAATTTCAAATGTTGCCCTTCTTTTGAAATGTTAATATAAATTATGCCTTTCTTAATTGGAAGGGTAAAATTCATATTTTAAATTTTTTTTGAAGGGAAATTTTAACTTTACACTTATAGGAAGGCCGAGAACCCTTTGGAAGAGATGAGAAGGGTCCAATTTTGAATGCACCATCTAAATATTCTTTTTTTTCACATGGAAGTGCAGAGCCTTGAACTTATTTGTGTTTCAAGGCCCACTGAGATTACAAGTAGTGTCAAGAATACATATTGATTACAAACATTGCCCAGAGAATACATGATGAGTAGAGATTCAAGCTGCGCGGGAGTCGAATCGAGGTCTAGCCGGAGTCAAACGTCCGGACTGACCATTAGACTGTCACCTACGGGACTAAATAGTCTGTACCTAATCTCTAATCTCTAGTCAAAGCATATAATCAATTTACTATTGGCCCTCAATATCCTCTCCAAAATAACATGTATAGACATTCAAATTGAACCTCTATCCCATAAGACTAGGATCCAAGATCATGACTGCAACAATAATTTAAAATTTTAATATATTTTCTTGAAAACTACGTAATATAGTATGAACCATTCCATTTTAAATTTAATAAAATGATAAAGAACTTTATAAATCTCATTGTTTAGGACACCAAAAATCTTAGCAATAGGCTTCAGAATAAAATATTTTATTTGGCGCGATGAGAGTCAAACACACAGAGGGCAGGAAGAAGAGGAAACGTTTAGCGAACAAGGCAAAGTAAGAGATGCAAATGGCGACGAAGCATGGATGCGATTTAATAAATCGATGTGTATGTATGGAGAGGGGATTTAATGCAAGTCTGTCGATTTTTCGATCCATCTGAATTTACAAACCCATCAATCCATTTGGAATTGGAATTTGGGATTCTGAGTTTAGCATACAGTTTTGGTAACCTTTGTTTCCAAGAAAGCAGGTGAATAGACTCGGGGGTGTAAATTTTGAGCCGAAATCGAGGAAGAAGAAGAATAAGTTTGTTGAGTGTCAGTTATTTTATGGGTGAGGAGAAGTTGGCAGCTCCTTCTGCTGTTGCTGTTGCGATGTGCGCACGCGGGAGTGGAGACAGGGAAATGTTGATTCCCGATAGAGGCGACGTTGAAGATCCTGCCAAGTGTTTCCCCAATTCTCCTAATGCTTACCAGTCTAGTCGTAAGGTTGTTCACTTTCCACTCCTTTACCCACATATGATTTTTTCTATTGTTTTGTACATCCAATTTTTCGATTTTGAAATAGTAAGACTCAGGGAAAGGCTCCTTACTAGGCACCCATTTTGAAAACTATGGCTTGGAAGGCCCACACAGACTACATTAGAATTTTCAAACACCATAGAAAACCTACATGTGATTCCATGACTTGGGGTACTACCCCTTAAAAAGGAGTACGGAGGGGACTAAAGGTGAAAAGCTTAATAGTTGACTCCACTACCCCGTTTAAAAGGAGGGG
The DNA here is from genome assembly GCA_001517045.1 of Pseudotsuga menziesii. Lineage (NCBI taxonomy): Eukaryota > Viridiplantae > Streptophyta > Pinopsida > Pinales > Pinaceae > Pseudotsuga > Pseudotsuga menziesii. The sequence continues at coordinate 427,398 of LPNX010609661.1, forward strand.
TGGAGACTGAATGGTGAAAAATCCAACAGTTCACTTCTTCAAAACGAATGGGTGGGAGTGAATGGTGAAATTCCCAAAGACACTAGAAAGAAGATAGGGTTTACCCACATAAGCATTAATATATTATTAAGTTATCGGATTGCCTAAATTGTTTCCCAGGGTTTGCCCTTCTACTAAGTTCTCTTCTGCCTTAAAAAGGACGTGGAAGGGAGGGGAGTAAACAGTGAAAATTCCACATATGCATGCCCTAGATAGAGGCAAGAAACATGTATGTATTTACTTTTTTTAGCTGCCACAGGATGTCCACAAGCCTACCAAAATATCAAATGATGATCCTTGTATTTTATTGCATGCACATGCCCTTGAAGCAAAATTTACAAGGAATCTATAGAGGGCTATTAAAGTTTATGCTACCTTAATTAGATAATAAAATCCATTTTCTTTCCCTTCCCAAACACGCCAGGCAAGAACATACTCTCTTGCTCTGAGAAATGGAAATTTCTTAATTGTATGGCCAATTTCTATTCCATTTTCTCCATCGATCTCTAGTTGGTCTGTAATATCCCAATTTTGACCCCATTGTATTAAAATTGCAAATGATGTAAATATCATTATTAAATCATGGTGAGGAGCTAAAGGCCAAGGCCCCACCATGGATTTATCATTTTATGTATCGGCAATTAGAATCGATACCTATGGTTTGGCAATTAAAATTGATTCCGATGGTTATCATGCTAGCCAGGCATAATATAAATTAAGACATCGTGTAAATATGCAATTTAATAAAAAATATCCATAACTAGTTATGTTAATGCAAAAAAGAGAAGGGGGAAAATATCCAAACCCTTGAGCCAATAAAGTAAATCCAAATGTCAATGGGAGAACCCATAAATATTTCAACTACCTTTTTTGTTTTTTGTGCCCAATCATTTATTTTTTCCAGAACTTTGTTGAGGTAGTTAATGAATTGGGAGTGGAAGAGTATGGAAGTCAAATTCATATGGGGAAAGCCATCATTGTTTGGAAAAACGTATTTTTACTTATTGGGAAAGTAAATACCTAGAAATTGCTTCCCATTCCATTATTCACCCATCTATTTCTCTTCCTCATGTAGCTGGAGAAACTAGGGCATTTTCCCTCACAATTTCTTTCATTTTCCTCATTGTTCTCTAAGTTGGAAACCCATTTTTGTATTGCTGAGTGAATGGGTAGAAGATAACCATGATTTGTGGGGTTAGGGAGGTCATTTTTGCCTCTTGTAATTGCCATGGACATTTTCTGAAATCGTATTTTCTCACCCAGAGTTGATTTCCCCATCTGTAATTTCATTTTTGGTTCCCAGGACATTTTTCTTCTTACCCTGCATTTGTATTTTTCTATTGTGTGAATCCCTATTTTGGTATAAATGGATTAGGAGTTGAAGAGGCCCAAAATTGTCTTGATAAACCTAGTGAAAAGAGGAACCTCACAGACAGATCAAGAGAGGCTAGAAAATCTTCTATGCACACCCTGAAGAACATTGGAAGGGAAGGTATGGCCCGAGGGATTGTGTAGCAGTGAAGGGAATACTTCCTTGTGTTGGGTCTGTAGGTATTATGGATTCCAAGCTAGATAGATCTGGTGCAGGTGTCCATAGCTCTGTGGTTGATCCCTCTAGCTTAGCAATTCTACCTTTCCACTACCTTAGCAGCCTGATAAACCCAATTTTGTTTGTCTTGGATGAACTTTGATGTGTATTTGGCTATGTGTGAGCCTAGTGTTCCCTATTTCCTTGTGGAAATCATGCCCAGATTGGGGTTGGCAGTGGTGCTGAGAGATTGATGAGCCCACTGGCCTATGGTTGGGTGGAACGTTGCAGCGATATAGCTAGTTGTGGGGCATCTCATTTTCAAGATAAGTATTCTCTGTGTAACTAATTTCTGCAACTGTATTTGTTTAAGAATTATTATGAACATATGAATGTGTTGAATGAGGTTTGATTCTGTTGTATATTCATGTATTATGCATATGTACATGTATGTTTTATTTCAATGCATTATGTTTATGTTCACGGGGATAGATTTCCCGGTTTGATAGACAGCAGCAGTGTAGTTGTGTCCTCTCTCTCGGCGAGATGACGGGAGGGGACATGACATGGTCCTTCTCAACAATAGTTTTATTCCACTCTTTCCAAAATTCATTGTCCATATAGAAATAAATTAGTAACTATCTGGTACATTTTTCAAAATTAGTTAGACTAATGTATTTCATAGGGCCACCATCCTTCCCAGTGACATCAGTACAATTATTGTAAGGAACCCTTAAGTATCATACTCAAGTGTGAAGAGATAAAAATACGGTCAAGAAATGAACCTTTGGATCACAACATTTCACATGGTAAGAGACATTGCCACTTTTCTTTTCTATAACAGTTTTCCAATGTTCCTCTCAATCAAACATTTCTTCCAATTCATTCAAAAGTATCTGCAGATGCATCTCTGAAAATTGTTCTGATATCCTGTTCACATAAGAAGTGTATGTGAAATATGTTTACAGAAGCCAAAGGATGACAGTGACAACAAAAATAAATCTAAATACCCATAAGTTTGTTCCTAATTTTTCAAAAAATGAAATCAAAATATGACTATAGAGAATATGCAAGAGAATGAACAACATAAACCAATGTCTCAATACTGCCACTAAATCATTAGCCAACTACAGAGAATAGAAAAAATCCTATGCTATTGTGAACAAAATAATGCCATTCAAAATGTTCGAAAAACTACATAAAACTACTTGAAAAGACCAAGATCATGTCATCTTGTCCAAAATAAGAGGCACTCAATCTTAAAATTTGTCTTGATTAAGCCCAACTATACAAGAAATTCATTGCATTAAAAATGTGTAGAAATCTCATAATAAACAAATATCAAATATAACCAGTTGGAATCAAGGATGAGAACACAAAAAACACTAAAGTCTGGTTGTTCCATGCCTAAGTGGTGCAGATTTCGATTTCAAGTTCCAACCCATTCATTTACCATTGTGTTTTATCCTATTCTTGTTGCTTCTTCCTAATATAATGTACCAATCCATATACAGATGACCTATGGGTTGCTAAACAATATCCTAGAAAGGCCAGTCTACATCGTTTCATGGTTAATGTCAAGAAAGCTACACATCAAGAAATTGATTCTTCAAGGAGATGCTCATGCAAATATCCAGGCCACATCTCTCTGTGACAAAATAAAGATTATACACACATTTTCTAACAAAACATTTTTGGCCATGAACATGAATTATCTAACTCTTGTAAGACTAAAATTAACAAACTCTTATAACAATTGCTTCATCTTACCATTCGAAAACTAAACCAAACCCTATGGCAATGCCTCAGTTGCCAAAAAATAATTTAGAGAAATATCAGGAAGCTCATAAAATGTATTACAACAATAAATGCAATCCTACAACTAGCACATACAAATATAAAACCCTACTCTGAAACAAAAAGATCCTGAATTTGGTTGTCACCAAGATCCTCTATTGTGAAATCTAGTTAATGATATCTAAAGAAACACAAAAATGAGCTACAGTTTTCAGTTGCCAGGGTACCACAGTGCAGGGGCAAGTCTAGGAACATGGATGGGGACGTCAGTTTAGAAAACCAGGGTGAAGCAGTACATGGGGGTGCATAACATAAAGTTTCATTATCTAATTTTTTGTAAATTTTGTAAAAAAGAACCAAAATTTATATACAACAATAAAGCTCAAAACATAAACTAAAATTATTTAAAGCAACTATATCATAAGACTCATGTAGGAGTGATTGACATAGTGTAAAGATGAGAAGGAAATTTTTATTTAAAAAAACCCAGGAAATCTGAATGTGGAAAGTTATTTTTGGCCTTGGCCCATTGAGGAAAAATGGTTTTAGGTAACTAAGGTTGCCACAGTCAATAATCTTTTTTTTCTTCTTCTTTCAACAACTTTTGTTTTGAGTTTTGAGGGGAGAATACCTAGATTTCAGATTTTGCAATGTGGGGAGGTTTTTTGTACCTACAAGAGACACCCCTACTACTGAACAATATGGACACATCTATTCATTGATATTATGCATAGATTATTCATCAAGTTTGGATGAAAGCTGCATTGTTCAATAGATTGTCTCAAAGTTTCAGGCCTTTCAGTCAGGCCCATCTTCAGGAGAAGAAATGTCTCAAGGACACATTTTGTATAAGCACTAGATATTATTTTCCTACTAGATATAGAATAATGGTAGTCAAGTTTCAGGCATAATTGAATTTTTTTTTTCAACCTGCTGGGAACTAGTTATCCAAGTCAGAAAAAGAGGATAAGAATATATACCTGTACATGTTTTCCCATATCACCTGAAATCTAGTTAAATCAGTGCATTTCAAAAGGGTGTTTGGAATTGAACAATTCATTCAAAACATATAACTTCCACCAGAAATTGAATTTCCAGCTAGTTGCTTATCCAAGACAAACAATAGGCTCATCTTTCAACAAAAATAAAATGGTTGTTCAAGACTGAAATCCCAAAACTACTAAGTATTTCAATTAAATTCCTTAACCAGTGATGATGGGTTCCTTGCCAAGGACAACCAAATGGACAAGGCTTATAAGGAGCCTTAGAAATAAATGTCGGAGGAAAAATACACATCTCTAGAACAATGGTCTCATGTGTCAAGATAGAAGAAAAAGATGATTTTATAACACCATAAAGAACTGGATTTTATCACACTATCTAATAACGCATTTCTCATAATGTCTTGACAATGCAAAAACTAGTCTTTCTGTAAACAACCTTAGTAATATAGAAGATAAGGTAGCTAAAATATCGTACACCTGAGTAATAAAATGAATTTGAAGAAGATTGGTTATCTTAAGATGATTCTTCTATGTAAAGAGAATAGAGTGAACACGTAATATAAAATGTTTCAGGACTGAGCTTACCCTGTTTACACATGACTTATAGTGGTTTACCAAGTTCCCGGAGAAACACTTGTTTAAGCACTAGGGATAGACCAACATTGTGTACACCCTTTAGGTCTATCTGGAAAGATTATAATTCCTACATGGATGGAAGAGAATGTCTCCATTAAAAGATGCAAATTCCCTGAGTAATTGTTCTCGTCATAACCCCTTAAGTGATGTTTTACTTGCTTGTCAATTTTAGTGTGTTAAATTCTCACTTTAACATTAACGAGGGTCTAGAATTAATTAAAAAATTCTAAGCTAGATTTTCTGTCCCTATTTCCTCGTCCAAAATTAATCTTTTGATAACAATTTTATCATTTTTTGCTTGGCTTGTAACACAAACCTTGTTTACAAAACTCTACACTCAGAGCAATGAGAAATTTGCATGTTAATTGAGATTTGAATCACAAAGTAATCTTATTTTCCACCTTTAGTGCTTACCTTGCAATGTATCCTTTTCCTAGGCAACTACAACCCACAATTAGCTGAATTTTTACCTTCTTCCATACTGCAGAATAGTTGTGTTTATAGATACGTACCCAAGAAGTATCCTTTCTTGTAGAGTCTAGGATTCTGTGAAGATTAATGCACCCCAAGGAAACTATCCTACTATGGTTGTTGGTTCCTCCACAAATGTCTTTAATAGGATCTTTCCTTTAATTGTTAAGAGTACCTTAAGGTGTATATTGACTATACTGGCATGGAAAAGGCTCACTATAACAGAAAAATGCACAATAATTGAGGAATGAATCCTAGCTATGATTCCCTTTACATGTGATTTGATTTCTTTGCTTATCTTTAGCTACATCATTGGAACCAAGTTGAATGTCATAAGGTCCTTAACATTGTGGGCCCATTTTGGACAACTAGTGGAACTAACATAGCTGTTGCAACTTTTTCAAGTTTCACTGGGACGTTTAGAGTTACTTTTTGTTTTTCTTGGGAATTTTCCTTCCATTTTCTCTGTTCTTTGTCCCTAGGGTTCTTTCTATCCTAGTTCTTTTGTATTCTTCTAGATATAATTTTCAGTTCCATGGACCTACTTTGTTCATTTGTGGACATTAAGATATTTTTTTCCTGTGCTTCTATTCCTTAACAGTGTTTGTGGCTGGATTGCATGGGGAACCATCCACCATCTAGTATAATGAGACAATAACATATTTTGTAAGATAAAACGTAGCCACATGCCAAAATTATATCTTCTCAGAAGAATAAAATTATTAATCTACATTCTCCAACATGTGTGTATCTAGTACTCTAAATAAAATTGATATCCTTCTTATCTAGCTTCGAAGTATATAACTAGACCTTACTCATGGAGATGAACCAGAGAAATGACCATACGAATCTAGCATCATTTAGATTACCTTTAATGATGAACTAACTAGAATTTAACATCTTCTAAACCTCAAACAGATTGAGAGGGAGCTCTTAGATATTACAACTACCATACCCAGTAATCCAAGATGTTTCACCCATTCTTAAGTAATTTACATCCTCATATTCATGGCGAAATGGCTCAAAATTCCCTCTACCCTCAATTTTTGACATGGTTTGCTCATCTTTTGCAGCAACTTCAGCCTTTAAAATGGCCTCTTCAGCATCTAGAAATTCATATTTAACACAACTAGTGACCTAGAAAATTGGACAAACATGAGATTTTATAGGTAGGGCCTCTAGGATCCTTTTATTCATTATGGCCATCTAGGACAAAGACAAAATTGAAAGTATTTATGGTTGAAGAGAGACTGACCATTAGGGCTTGCTTGTTTGTTAAGGCCGGCTTGTTAGGGGATTTTATACCATTCGAGCATTTATGATCAATAAATAAAGAAAGCAAGGAGGGTTAACCTTAATGGCAGTAAATCATTATTAGGTAAGGATAATTGAGTAACACAATAGACTTCCAGTTCCAGGGCTTCTACCTTCAGTCAATCTACGCAAAGTGAATCAATCCCTAAGGAACCCTTGAAAGGGCTTTATCCATTGGCTAGGAGAGCTAGGATGGATAGTTGGGTTGGATGGGTTAGGATGGATGGTTGGTATGACTGAATCGAATGGTCAGGATTTCTCTTTGGTAGATGGGCTTTGTCAAGCACCCAATATGCAGGTAGATTATTACCAACATACAGAGCATACGAGATTTATTGTCAACCCGAGAAAGTCTTTTGTTTCAAAGGATAAATGCACAGTATATGCTTAAACACACAACCACTGTAATTGAACACTCTTATCCTCTAACAACTATGCCCATCCCAAGAATCTGTGTAATCCCATTCATCGTCTAGATACTACAATTTCAATTACCTTCTACCATGTAACAAGGAAAAAATGATATAAGATTCAAACGACAATTGCAATTAAAAAGAAAATCCTATTCACATCCCAGAACAAGTAAATTGCCTATTCAATCTGATTACTTTTGAAAGTCATAAACATAAATCAAATATTAATCTAGGAATTCAATTGCAAAGGATTGAGTTCAGCTACTCTAAGGAATTGAATTGTAGGAATGAAAATCAACAATCATAACAGGAAAGATAAATTGCAAGGATTCGTGGGATAACAACTTAAACTACAGGATGAACAAAGCTGTGTACAACTACCACATGAATCATATAAGGAAAGTTATCTACCCAGTCGACTATCACTCTATGCCACTTACCAATCTTAATAAAATGCAATCACAAATATATTGTAAATCGACACTACTACAGCTGTGTACAAAGGAAATAGAATGAACAAAAAATCACACAATACTGAATTAAAAAGTCCTAAATTAACTCAGCAATCTCTGTGGAAGGAGGTCCCAGCCTTCACACAGAGATGCTGGCTGAACAACATGCAGCTCCCTTAAATCAGAGGTAACTCCTTATATTAAAGAAATAAAGATTGCACAGGTTGCGTCCACTGCTAATACAATGAATGAATTATCTGTTTCCAACCCCCTCGGTCGAGACAGCTTCCCATATTTATATATACAGATTATAACATCCGATCCTATTACAAAGGGCAGCCATGCAAATCTTTGATCTTCAGGCACCCTAAATAACACTAGTTGTTACAAACATGGCATGGTAAAGCCATGGAAACTACGGAAGAGCTGTTAATTGACCCAAGAGTAGAAATCTTGTCTGACCGCAATCATACTCGCGCAGCCATGTACTAAAGATCTCCAATTGTAGCGCATTCTATTACAGCTTCCCTTGTCACAGCTCTATCTAAGATGTTGCATTAGAACCACGTGCCTTAATTAATGATTGGAGGATCATCTTGAGCGGCGATTATCCCTCCTTTCAGGACTTGTTCAGCTCCATCTTCCTGCAGTCCACTTATCTCAAACTACCTTCATAAATCATAACATGTTAGAACAATTGAGAGATACACAGCCTTAATTATCACTATCATAAGCATTAATAAGATAAAGCAATGATCAGTCTTACCTTAACAGTTTGGGAAATAAAGTGGGGACAACAGGTATGATTAACATGTTGAAATGGTATAAGACAGGGGAAGAAAAGGTAATTAAAGATGGTTAAAAAGGGCCAATTCTAGGCTCAACAGGCTTGCTTGACAATGACCTCCTAATTTGTAATAAGACTAGTCTTCTTCCTGTCAATCATTGTTGTATGATCGTAAGGACAAGCATACATTGCTTACTGACTCCATTTCTCCATTTACGTGGTTTATCCTTTACCTATACAAGTATCAGTTCATTAAGTTATTAGATTGTTTGAATTATTGTCCAGGGTTTATATATGTTTTGAGGTTGATAGTATTGATCCGTGACCTTGTGGACTATATTTGTCTCACTCTGCCCTAAATGGGTCATAGCATCAACTGAATGGATATTTAGTTTTAACATTGAGGAATCATGCACATGGTTTCCCATAAGGTGTTCACTTAATTTTTCATGAGGGTTTATGGGTTGGTTTCTGAGTTTTCTGGGAAATTCTAAAGTATGATGTTGTCTTTTTATTAGTTGTAAAACAAATTCTGGGAAATCCATGCCACCTGTGGACAATGAAAGGAAATGAACAGCCCATGTACGACATATCTAGGCAGTTTTTGGGCCCTATTCATATTCAATTCAATGATCATATACAATGGAACCTTTAGTTAAGAAAATAGTTTTGTGAGACTACTAATTTGAATTGAAGTCTTCAAGGAAGGACTTTGCTGTCAATATTGTTTCCTATGATGGATTATGCCAATTCTCTCCTTTCTCAGTTGTTTCTTGAAAAGCCCACATACACCAAATTCAGTTGTTAGTCTCCTATTTGTTTGATGTTTCTTTAGTCCTCTATATCATGCTATTAGAAATAAGATAAATTATCTTTCTTACAGAAAAATGTTTTTATTTATTCATAAGATTCTCAAATGTCCAAAGACTAACATTTGAAATATGAAAATGCAGCTCCCTTGCCTGTGGGCACATGTTTGGCATCTCCTGTATTAGAGAGTGTCTTCAATGACACAAGAACAATATTGGAAAGGTAAGAATATGCAAGATCACAAATTGTTGTTTTCCATGGTGTCATGTTAAATGAACTGGTAAGACTATAAAGTTCATGAAAAAGATTAAATATATATTTATCTTTTTTGTTGAAACAAATCTTCGAGATTATAATTTTGTATTTATGTAAATAATGTGTAGGGTCCACAATGCAATAACAAGGCTAAGCTGGGTGACATAAAAATTCTTTATGTGCTAGTTATAGCTGTAACTGGTCAACAATAGTGACAAATCAATTGTCTTTGTTGCAATACCCACAGTTTTCGTCATCCTTAGAACTTCATTCTGCATATTTGAATGAGTAGGTGATGGATTTACCATCGATGAAGAATTATAAGACAATTGCAAATTGATATTATTAGTCCTTAATCAAGTACCCACTAGATCAGTTTGACCAACTTCCATGATTGCAAAATTCAGCCAAAGAGATTTTTTTGAAGGTATTAAAAGGCCACTTTTTCTCCATTTTCTCCAATAAGAAGTGATAGTTTGTTCAAAAAATTGTTAGTAGCATAGTGTTAGAAATTTAAAATGGCTAAAGCAGAACTATACATCTAGGTAATAAAAAAAATAGATAGTATTCGAGCAGTGAGCACCAAATATTCAATTCTCACAAGGCTTTTAAAAAAGAGATTAAATTTTCAAAGTAAACTAGAGAGATCCTACTAGTATATATCTAATAGAAGTAGCTAATACAAAAAGGCTTTTACATATCATGCTTTAGTGAAAAATATGCTGGCTATAGGCTCTTCTAGGTTCTGCGTGGACAGCCTGTATCCTTGGGTTCTCAAGCTCGATATCTTCAAACTGTTGTGAAACAGTTTCCTTTTATTTGGTATAAATATGTTGTAGTGGAACCCAAATTCTGCCTATGATTTGATGATGTAGTCTAAGTAAATTTGATGAGATTTTTCAGTTGTGGATTTAAGGTTCAAGCACTCGGACTCCAAGGCTTGTTTTTTCCTCCTTCGTTGCATGACTATATCTAGGATTTCCATGTTCTGCAAGATGATGACATGCTCCTTTCTTTGTATAGTATTTTTCAGAGAAAGCATGGGAATCATGTTTTCATTGATGTAGTCTTGTCTCTAAGGGATTTTATTGATATCAAGGATGTCCTGCTGAGTTACCATGAAAACCTAGGAAACCCATGGCTTGGAATGCCCAAGTAGACTCAATTTGAAATAGGGGAGAACCCAATCTCCATTTAGTGTAGTGAGATATGCAGTAGCAGAGTCACCAGAGTTTCACCATAGAATGTCCTTTAATCCATTGTTGTCTAGGGTTCTGAGCACAGGACCACAATTGCAGATATACCAAAATTGCTTGAGGTTGGTCAACTGAAGGCCAGAATTACCATTGAAAAACCACCATCCAACTATAATAAATGGAGTATGAATGTATGTAACGTAACATATAACAAAAATGCGCACCCTTGGTGTACAACTTTGGTATCAAAAAATATCCTCTTATGTTATAGCGGATTTCACCACTCTAGGTGAATCACACTTTGTATGGCCTTCCCCTGTCCCGTTGCAGACTCTTTAGACCTCATGGACCATTTTTTGTCATTTGATGTTTCCTTGATCATCCCTAAAAACACATGAAAAATGCTATACGCGACTTTTAACGCGATAAGCGCGTACATACACGGGTTTGTCCACTAAAACCGTGTACATCGGGATGTGTGCATAATCCAAATCTTTTTGGAGTTTTCCTTGACATGGATCCGACTCATATGACTCCTAACCTTCCCTATGCCTTGAGATCGCTCGGATTCAACCTTTCATTATCCCTTTGAAAGCTATATAAGGAACCCCTTGGTACATTGAAGGAAAGAAGAGAGAATTGAGAGCAAAGAAACTATAGTCCATTGTTGCCAGAACTTATGCTTGAGTATGCATCCCTTTGTCCCTTGGAGCACTTTTGTGTTCTTCCCAAGCTTGCCTTTTACTTGTGAGCTTGCTATCAAGAGATGGAGGATTGAAGTGGTGGAGGCCCAAGTGGGGGATTCAGTTTCTCCAGTTCGCAGACGTGCCGTCAGAGGTTGTATCTATCTTGTAATCTCTGATTTATATTAATAGAAATATCTTTTCCTGTCCAATAATGTGTGTTTGAATGCATATTGTATCCATTGGATTATGTCAAATGCTTTTACATTATTGATTATATATGCTAGAATAGATCTAACACCATGACATATAGTATGCTTGTATTGTTTACTTGTTGTTGAGGAAGTAATACATCAATTCAAGCTGAAGATTGGAAAGCTCAACGGGGATCTACTTCAACCATCCGGAATAAGGTACAAGGTCTGATCCTTTAGTGTTAGACATTTAATTTATATTGCATATTGGAAAGCATTGATTTCTAGAGTCAAGCTGTCTATTGTGGTACCCCAAGCCATGGGAATTTTTCTCTGTAACAGAATTGATGACTCCGCTGGGGAGTTGCTAGTAGTTGTCCTTTGGGGGTTGTTTTCTTCGCATTCAATGTATTTGAATTGCTCTTTCTTTCTTGTTTCTGTGTCGGGTCTTGGGGCATGTATGCCTGGTAGAGTCTGACTGGTGTGAATTTTGTCTCATCCTGCTTGTTTGCCTTGGTTTTATGCACCTTTTCTTCCTGTACGTGGGTTTTTGATTTACAGTTGTGTATACATGCGGTTTCTTCTTCGATTTCCGTGTATACACGCAGGTTTACTGCGAACAGTGGCGTATACCCTTGATTTTTCCTTTTTGGGGAAGATAATTGGTTGCTGGGTGAATGCTGTTAGTTGCTGAGTCTCCTTTGGCACTTCCTGAGTCTGTTTAGACCTCTGTTTCTGACCAGAAACATTTTTTTTAGCCTAAATTTTTTTTTTTAGGAAAGTTCTTGTCATGCCATTTTCAATTTTCTGATTGAGATTAGTGCATTAGAGTTATTTTACCTTAGTACTTTGCTTGAGTGCTGTTTGGGTGTGCTTGCAGAGTCTAGGGGTCGTAGAATCATTCTTTTTCTTTTTGCATCTCTTTTATTTTCAAAAAATCCAAAAACATTTGCTTATCATAATGCATTGCATTTTGCATTGTACTTGCACTAGATCTAGCTTTGCTTTGGAGTACTAGTTAGGACTTCATATAGGGAAATTTGCATTTATCATTTGAAGAAGAATTGTGCATTTCACATAGTAGCATACCCTGTTTTCATGGACACAATGCATTTGCATTGATTGTTAGGTGTGCATTTTACTTCTTGTTGCGTCATAACACCACTAGTTGCACGACCATATCCTATTTTTGAGTAATAAATCCAACTAAAATCAATGCTAAATAAAATGAATTACACTCTTTTCTTTTATAGGCTGCACCAACAAGCTTAGGTTTTAGGATCTTGGAATAGTTCATTGTAAGTCAATTCTCCAAGATCACTAAACAACAACATCTAGGTGTCTGTCCAGGTGAGTGTGTGAAATCCTTGGTATAACCATTGTTCTCAGGATCCTCCTCTCAAACGGGAGTTAAGCACGAGGCAGTGTGAGTGGTTATTTATTGGGATGACCCCTAGTCATAACTAAGTAGCACCGAATATATTTCCAGGATTGTATTCGTATCTGGGGGCTCTTTCGAGAGTTTCGGGCTTTGCTACCCTGCCCATACGGTCAATCCCGCCTGCGAATGTCCACCTGAGCATTGATTATATTGAGGTGACCTTAGTGACCTTACCTAGGATATCGAGGGGGTACTTGTAGAGGTTATTCTGCAAGTGTCCCGGCCAAGTTGGGGTCGGACATCACAGTCTCTTTACGCGTTGAAGCTGAGGGCCACAATAATTGGTTGCGTACCTCTGCTTGTTGTGTATGGGAGTCTCAGGCCTCTCCTAGGCGATACATACCTACTTCATTCGGGAGCTCACTTATCCAGCCCTTGTTTTCTTTCATTTGGCTTTATATTTTATTAGTGATTGCTCTGTGCATGCTAGTTGGCCTAGGGTTTACATAAATAGAGAGTCTTTGCTATTTTTTGAGTCATTGTGGATTCGAGTTCGGTTCCTCTCCATTCTCATCGTTTAGCAGGTCTTCCGCCTTCTACTTCTCCTCCTCCTTTGGGAGAGAGACCTAGACAGGCCAGGCAGACTATGTCACACACTGATTAACACACCATGGGAGACCATTTAGAGGATATTGCTAAACCACCTCCTCCCATTCGTATTGACGATGGGGAACTTAATCCTACTTACGATCCTTCACCCAACTTAGCTAAGTTAGGTCCTGTGATTTCTGAGATATGACCCTTGCATAATAGACCTACTCACCCTCAATCAGATTCCCCATTGACACATTATCGGTATGGAATGTCGGAAGATGCTGAGACTCACTTTGAACCTGCCAGCACTAGCTACGGTAGTTATGCTATGTCTAGTTTCCTTGCACATGATTTGACATTTCATGTCGAATCCGACTTTGAGCCTAACACTATGCCTGGGGGCACTCTCATTCCTTACCATGCGGAGAGGTTTGGGAGCACTAGTCACATTGCACCTTCCATCCCAGTGGTGGAAGCTACATCGTATCTCCCTCCTAGCTCTAGGGTTAGTGATCCGATTAGGATACCAGATCCGAGATGAGTGACGATAGGCAGTAGTACATATATTATTACTTAGATTCCTTCATCCTCAGTTCCTAGTTCTTCAAATGTACATCCTCCACCTTATTCACATGGTCCTTCGAGCCGATATATGGCTACGAGTCAGGTCCGTATTGCGGTTACTAGGCCGATTCTGTCTCAAGTTTACATACCGCTCGTTGCTTTGAGAGGATATGTTCACACTTCTATAGGTTAGCCTGTCTCTTCTGGGGATTATATCCCTACCTCTAGACATTATCTTCCTACCTACGGAGTGTCTCATGTGGCATCGCAAGCGATGACCTATGGACCCTATTATGGGACGCAGTATGGACAGCTTTCTTCACCTTATGGAGGTGGGTATCAACAACCTGCTTACTCTCCTAATTACAGCTTCGTAGCTCCTACTAGTCAAGGTCCACCATACTATGGTACTTCCACGCCACCCTATATGGGTCAGACAGGAGGAGGACACTATGGTCAAGGCCATGGTGGTAATCAACCCTATACGAAGCAGGGAGCAGCCCATCGACCTCATCATGCTAGGATCCCTTTCCTCATGACACATAATATTCCTGACTTATCGAGACTTATGAACGATCCTGTGGCTCACGACCCAGCTTGGCCAGCTGTCCCTACCAAGCTTCCTTCAGACATACCTAAGTTTGAATGAAAACCAAGAGAGGATCCGAGCGAACACGTTACTATGTTTTACCTATGGTGCTCTTCGAATTCATTACATCAAGACTCTGTCCGTTTGAGACTATTTCAACACACCCTCACAGGGCCTGCTGCGAAATGGTATATAGAGTTACCTAGGGGTACTTTCACTGTGTTCGACGACCTTGCGATGACTTTTCTTAATCACTTCCAGCTACCAGTGTGCTATGACGTTGGTACTGAACTCTTTTCGACATTTCGGCAAGATAAAGCCACCCATATTTCTGATCATATTCAATAGTGGCGTAGATGAAAGAGGTTAATTAAAGCGTTTATACCGCCGGAGTTCCTTCTCGAGTGGTTCCTCAAGTCGTTATTTCCATATATTGCGAACGATGTTTCCACGTCCGGAGTACAGAATGAGGAACAAGTGATTTTTAGGGCACAGGAACTGGACTTGATCTATGCTCAGTCCAGTTTGTTGTATGAGATTATTCCCAACACTCCTCATTCTAGTTTCGATCCCAAAGCCAAACCTGGACCACATGCCGAAGGCATTATGGAGTGTGGAAGTGCGAAACCTATAGATTTGGTTGCAAAACAAGTTAGTCAGTTGTCACTCAACCAATCTGCTTCGGGACAAGCTACAGCTTCGTCTCAACCCGCCCAAATGGTGAATGTACTTTCTGTGCAATTGTCAGACCAGAAGGGTAACCATCAGCCCGAAAAGAATAGAAGAAAGGGTAAGAATAATAATTGAAAGGGTGGGAATAAGAATGAGAATGCTACCAATAATGACAAGAACAGTAAAAATGCTGGGGGGGACAAGCAAGCGAAATGTAAAGTTAAATTCCCTTACAAGCTATGTAAGGATGATCACCTCACTTAATTGTGCCCTCGAATTGATGAAGCTTCGAGATTCTTAGCACAAGGCCCAGCTATGCTAACGAACCCTTTACCGCATAACCAGGATATGAACTCGAAGTCCCATGACCAATCTAGTGAGAATCATCCACCAGAGACTAGTAGTCGTGGGTGCATTAACATGGTATGTGCTGCCAAGGTTGTGACTCGTGCGAAAGATTATAGTTCGTCACAACCCAGCCTAGGCAAAGAGCCTGATCCACCAGGAACCTTTTTGCGCATTGAGAAACCTGGGGATAAACCTGAGGCTACACCTCACATTCCTAAGGGAGTTCTTAAGCGTTCGGGGCATAATCCAAATGCTCGAGCCACCCAAAATTATTCAGTTTTCAAGGATTTGGGCCATACTCCTTGTGCAATGTCTGCATTGGAAGTGCTTTAGAGTTGTCCTTCACAAAGGAAGGCGTTGCTTTCTGCCCTTGGTGTGAACGGAGATGATTCTTCCTCAGTGATCAAATTTGAAACTGCAGGACATTAGCCTTGCTTTCCCTACTATGTGTCTCTTTTGGTGCATGTAGAATGTCTTAATATGATCGTCAAGCGTACTGTGATTGATGAGGGCACTGCCACTTCTATGATGTCTTTATCCTATTGGAAGGGTCTCGGTTCTCCTGAGCTGTCTAAATCAACGACTATGTTAACTGCGTTTGATGGGAGATATTTTAGGCCACACGGCATCCTTCCTTCCCTTAAATTCCTTTTGGGGGGGAAGACCGTTGCGATAGAGGTTGAGGTGGTTGATGCGCCCCTTGACTACAATCTCTTGCTGGGTAGGAACTGGATGTATAGTATGAAAGCTGTTGCTTCTTCCTTGTTCTGTGTTGTATGCTTTCCACATAACGGGAAGATTGTAACGATTGATCAAATGGCATTCAAGAATCCTCCTATTACTGCATCTTCAGGAACTTCGGTCCCGATCGTTGAGCACTCTCAGCCGGAAATTGGGAGTGTGGGTGTAGGCATGTATCCATCCCTCATGGGAAGCTTTAGTTGTCCTGCACCGGTCCTCATGATAGGATCTTGTTCCGATGAGGCTTCGACTTCTACGACCTCAGTGTCTTTTCACATGACTCATATGGAAGATCCCTGGATTCTTCCTACACCGAGTATTTCGAGTGAGACCATCGAGACGAGCGTGTCGTTGCCTGCAGCTATGATCACTTATCAAGCTAATCTCAAGAGTGTTGCAGAGCCTTGTTCTTCCTCTTCACAGATGGAGGAGGAATACCCCTATGTGCTGCCGGCATGGGCAGTACAGTCTTCTCATGCCCATGACTACCTTGATACTATTTTCCCTTCAGATGAAGCGATTATTGAGGCTATGCCGGGAATTGAGCCACCATGGGAGGAACTTCATCATAGATCATACTTCCTTCCACCGCTTGACCGTTTGGAGCATGAGGATTATAGGGAGATTCTTAGTCAGAGAGTTGGTAGTCCTGTGGTTCCATTAAGCTCTCCTGGTCTGATGGCTGATGGAAACATGGCGAACATATCTTCCATGATTCCTATCAACATCTCTCGCAATCCTGGCACCGTTGAGAATGTCTATATTGGGGCAGAATGTTCCCATGCTGACATTCTCGAATATACCGAGATATTCAAGGAATTCCATGATGTTTTTGCTTGGTCTTACGACGAGATGCCAGGTATTGACCCTCAGATTGTCAAGCACGAGATTAAGACTTACCCCAACGCTAAGCCTGTTTGACAACATTTACGCGCCGTGAATCCTAGGAAAGTACCCGCCATTAAGGAAGAGATAAAGAAGTTGTTGAAAGACGGTTTCATCTATCCCGTTCCCTTGATGAAGTGGGTTTCAAACCCCATTCCAGTGGATAAGAAGCAGGGAGCAAACCGTATATGCACTGATTTCCGTGATTTGAATCGTGCCTGTCGTAAGGATAACTTCCCCACACCATTTATAGATCAGATTTTGGATGAGTGTGCGGGTAGCGAGGTGTTCTCCTTCATGGATGGATTTTCCGGTTATAATCAGATCCAGATTAAACCTGAGGACCAACACAAGACTGCATTTATTTGTCCTTGGGGAACATTTTCATATCATAAAATGCCTTTCAGCCTTAAAAACGACGGAGCTACATTTCAGTGGGCGATGACCTTGATCTTCCACGATCTCAAGTCTATTATTGAAGTATTTTTGGATGACCTCGTTGCTCATTCTCGTATCAGAATGCGTCATTCCTATCACTTGAGATTGGTACTCAAAATATGTCGGCTCTATTCGGTTAGATTGAATCCTCATAAGTGCATCTTTTGCGTGAAGTCAGGTCATTTGTTAGGATTCATCATTTCGAAAAAGGGTATAAGAGTCGACCCTTTGAAGGTAGAGGCAATACTTTAGTTGTGTCCCCCGAAGAATATTTGTCATCTTCAGTGTTTGCAAGGCATGGAAAACTTCTTACAAAGATTTGTTGTCAACTTTGCCAATTTGACTAGAGGCTTCATGCGTCTCTTAAAGAAGGATACTCCCTTTGAGTGGGATGAGTGAGCCTAGGAGTCCTTCGGTGAGCCCTAGCATCGGCCCCGGTGATTAGTCCTCCGGATTATAGCCGTGATTTTCTATTATATGTGGCTGCATCCTTAGAGACGATTGGTATGGTTTTGGGTCAAGAGAATGAGGAGCTCCAAGAGCATGTCATATATTATCTGAGCTGAAACCTTATTGACGTAGAGATTCGTTATTCTCATGTCGAGAAGATTTCCTTTGCTACCGTACATGCGGTTCAGCGTTTGAGACATTATATTCTCCTTCACCAGACCTTGGTTGTGGCCCATGTCAATCCATTTCAGTTCATCCTCACATGTAGGATGATTGGGGGAAAGTATAATAAATGGATTTTCATTCTGCAAGAATTCAATCTCGAGTTTGTTTCCTCAAAATTGAAGAAGTATTTAATTTTTGCAGAGCTTATATCAGATTTCCCGAGCGAGGCCGAGGAGTTGGTTTGTGAAGATATGTTTGTTGATGAACACATCTTATTGATCTCAACATCTGACCTATGGTATGGGGATATCGTAGTATATCTACAAACACAGAGGACCCCTACTCACCTCTCGCAAGATGAACGACGATGATTACATCACGTCTCTAAGAACTACCTTATAGTGGAAAATACTTTGTACCGCTGTGGGGTAGATTCCATTTTATGACGTTGTTTAACTCATGAGGAGGCTAAGGTTGTGTTGAATGATTGCCACGGAGGGGCGTGTGGCGGTCATTTATCTGGGCTTTCTACAGCTCAAAATATTTTGAGAGTGGGTTGTTTCTGCCCGTCGATCTTTAAGGATTGTGTTGATGCGGTTAAGAGGTGCCACCCTTGCTAGGTTTTCACACGTAATATGCACTCAAAGCCTGCCTTGTTACATCCCATTATCACCACCGGTCCCTTCATGAAGTGGGGGCTTGATTTTATGGATTGCAACCCAGCTTCGGCTCGGGGGCACCATCACATTATAGTGGCTGTTGATTATTTCATGAAATGGGCTGAGGCTATGCCTTTAGTAAAATCTGATGGTGAGACAGCCACTCACTTTGTATTCAACCAAATCATTACTCGGTTCGGGATTCCGAAAGAGCTTGTCACTGACCATGGCTCGCACTTTCAGAACCGTATGATGGAAGAGTTGGCATCCAAGTTAGGGTATAAGTAAGAGCACTCCTCTTCTTACTACCCCCAAGCGAATGGAAAGGTAGAGGCAGTGAATAAATCACTCAAGTCCATTCTCCAATGAGCCATCGCACAAAGCAAGATGAATTGGCACATTATGTTATACCCTGATTTGTGGGCATATCGAACCATGGTTAATACTGCCACTGGTTTTTCTCCATATCAGCTCATACATGGAGTGGATTCGATATTGCTCGTTGAATGTGAGATTCCTTCGTTGAAGCTAGCTGTGGAACTCTTACCAGACACTTCACCTTTGGAGGAGCGTTTGGTTCACCTTGAGCAACTTGATGAGCAGCATCGGGATGCCTTGGTGGCTCTAGAGGTTAATAAACATCGCGTTAAGGTCCAATACGATGAGTCTTTTTGTCAAAGAGTGTTTAGTGAAGGAGACTTGGTCCTTTTGTGGGATCAATCGAAAGAACCCTTGGGGGCAGGAAAATTTAATCCTATGTGGCGTGGTCCTTACATGGTCAAGCGTGTCTTAGAGAAGGGTGCCTATGAGTTAGTAGATTACGAGGGCACAGCTTTGGCGGAGCCTAGAAATGGGCTCTATCTCAAAAAATATTATGCATGATCTTTATCCAAGGTTGCTTTTTGTATATTATTGAACAACTTTGCATAGTTAGGTATTTTTCTTATCGTGAGTGGGTTTGTGATTAGTTTCTGTTTCTTTTGGCAGATGTCAATGGAGTCTTCCACCTACATAGGATTCACGGATGGTGCAAGCCGTCACACTCAACACTCATCCTCTGCTGCTTGGGTGATTTATACTCCTATGGGTCAGGTACTGTCTTCAGGAGGTGTATGTCTACGGACATCTTCCAACAATGTTGCCAAATATAGTGTCGTTATTGAGCTTCTATGGGATGCCATTCTACATGGCGTTCTATCTCTTGAGGTACGTCTTGATTCAGAGTTAGTAGTGTCATAGATCAATGGTTTGTACCATGTTAGAGATCCGACGTTATTGAGAATATTCTTACGTGTGAGATTGTTAGAATGACAATTTGACAGTATAACATATATACACATTCCAAGAAATAATAATCAAGTTGCTGACTCATATGCTAAGTATGTGTTAGATTGGCATTTGTTTCATTCATAATAAATTAATCACAAACATTTTTACACATGTAAATAAATAAATCGATCACCATAAAACTTTTATATATATATATATATATATAAAATGTGGTAATATATAGTGTCATGATACAAAATTGGGGCTCTCAAGCCACCATCGTATAATACACGGTAGTACAAAACATATACACTCCCAGGTGTCTAGTCCTGTGGTCACCGTGGTCCCACATCTGCACATAAATGGTAGATGTCACTATGTGTTTTCACGCAAAAACATGTCTTTTTTATTCCACATAATCAAGAAAATACAAAAAAATTAAATAACTCAAAATTTAAAAGAGAAAAAGAAAAAGTGAGAGTCGAGATTCGGTACCTATATCACCATATGCCAATCCTGGTGGAAATGGAATGTCCGGATCCCCTCGGAAGTCTATCCCTGCATAGGGGTATTCATCTATGGCAACTATCTATCATCGCCACCATGAAAAGAAGTCAGCTGGATATGGGTTGGCCACCCTACCACCCCCCAGTCTGCGCATAGTGTCTGCCCAACACTGTTGGGTTGGATCTCATACTCCATGGAGAGGAACGTCTACTCTAGGGATCAATCCTAGAACACGCTCGAAGAAAAATGTGCTCAAAATGCTGCTGAACCCGAAGTTCTGTATCCTACCTTCCTTACACTCACTGAGCTGGTGTTTCATGTTGCTTAGTAGTGTGGTACTCCATTCATATACAGTTGGTCTCATACACTCCACTGCATAGAACATCAGTGGCCGTGAGGCCTGATGCAGTGATGGTAAGCCTGCTATCCTGCCCAGCGTCAGTAGTATGGCCTTTAGGCCTAGCACCTGTATAGCATTGGTGGGGACTTGACTCCCCACCTTCTTAGTATCTGGGTAGTAGTACATGGCTATGTACTTGTCGATAGTAAGGCCACCTCCTGGCCCACCTCGGGAACGAAGGTTCACCACCTCCCTTCATCTAGAAAGACCTGTGATAAAGTATATGTCTTCCACCTCTATGGTGAGAGACATCCCATGAATACAGAAGGACTCTGAGTCTAGATCCCAATAGTCTACCAGCATCTGTAGCAGTCTTGGTTTGGCCCTCAAACCACCAAGACACAAAAACTTGTAGAGTCCACAGCCATGAAGAGCCTGTTGAGCCATTACGTCGGCCCTTACTGCTTCCTCTACTTCACCATGCTCGCGCTCTCTCCATTCTAGCACCATCCTGCAAGAGAAATTAGAAATTTCCCATTAGTTTCTTAGAAAATCACATGCGCAGCCTCATACGCGACTCTTTTGCAAACAGTCGTGTATGTACGCGGTTTCTAGCCCCTTTTCCGCGTATAGCCAACCCTATACGCGGAAAAATCTTAGATATCTGCGTGGGCCACAACGCTCATGTAGAGATGGCTTAAAAACTTCATTTAACCATGAATATCAACAAAAATTATATCAAAATGCAAGAGGAGAGCAGGAGTAAATACTTGGAAGAAATGGTTGTGAATTCTGCTGGCTGGATCTCCTGGAATTTGCAGTTGAAAATCAAAGCTCCAATGGGTAAAAGTTTCAAATGATTTATATTTTTTACTATTTATAGAAAAATTTTCAAATATTTGAAAAATTTTACCCCCTTTCCTATAGTTTCGACATTTTCTAACCATTTTGGACTGTTTTTGACATAATTGGTGATGTAGAAGCCCTTTTTTAGTGCCGTTTCAGCCATTGGATTGACCCGTTCATGCGTATATAAGGTATAATGTCTACACTAGCATATAGGTTAGGTTCACCACTATTTGCATTTTGCATGACCTTATGACCATGTCACCATGACCTTAGGTACGAACCCACTCTATTATGTCACAGAACCTTCTTGCTGCTTTAGAAGTGGCATGATATGAGTGGTAGAGCTTCACCTTACATGGGTACCCTAGTTAGCGCCTTACTTGCATTTGGTGCCCATGCCGACGTTTTCTCCTTTAGGGTGTGGGAGTCCATTGTATAGTATTGCTATGACATTTCGCAAGAGCCTCATACTCCTCTTGATCTTATGCTGGCCTGTTTCCCTCCAGGCTCCATGTTGTCAAGTTGTGAATGCATTATCATGAGCTTTTCCTACCTTATTGAGCTTTATGCCGGCTCCCCTGACATTGCATTTCAGCCATATAGCTTGAGCTTGTCTCATGTCTAGCCATGCAGAGCCATTTTTTATATCCTTCGCAGCTTGATTTCCCTTTTACCGGGAGGGGATTTTCCCCCGAGTGTCGATATCCTACACATGTATCCTTGCATTGAGCATAGGTATGTTCCACTGCTTGGAACTAGTTTGTTTTCCCTGATGACACTCATCTCCTCCTAGTTTGTAACTATAAATCTAGTTTATTCTTTTTTCAAGCTTTTCAAATAACTGAAAAATTCCAAAAAAATTTAAAAAACCAAAAATCTAGACAAGGAAAGATGTTATATTTCGTAGCTGTCGAGTCGTGTCACCTTCGAATAGAGCACTGTATATCACATCCATTGGTTGGGTTATAGTTTGACTTTAGGAGATGTACTCATTTATCTGAGTTTATCTCCACCGACTGGTGTTATAGCGGATTTCACCACACTAGGTGAATCACACATTGTATGGCCTTCCCTTGTCCCGCTGCAGACTCATTAGCCCCTTTGGACCACTTTATATCTTTTAATGTTACCTTGATCATCCCTAAAAACATTAGAATATTGATATACGCGGCTTTTCCCTCGATATCCGCGTACATACACGGATATTTCCCCTATAGTCGCGTACATCGGGATGTGTACATAAATCCAAATCCTTTTGGACTGTTCCTTGACTTGGATTCGATTCATATGACTCCTGGCATTCCATATGCCTTGAGATCGCACGGATTCGACCCTTAAGTATCCCTTTCAAGAACTATATAAGGAACCCATTGGTACATTGAAAGCATAAGAGAAACTTGAGAGCATCGAAACTATAGTCCATTGTTGCCAAGATTTATGCTTGAGTCTGCATCCCTTTGTCCCTTGGAGCACTGTTGTGTTCTTCCCAAGCTTGCCCTGTGTTAGTAAGCTTGCTATCGAAGTGATGGAGGATTGAGGTGGTGGAGGCCGAAGTGGGGGATTCAGTTTCTCTGATTCGCAGACGTGTCGTCAGAGGTTGTCACTTGTAATCTCTGATTCTTATTAATAGAAATTTCTTTTCCTGTCCAGTAATGTGTATTTGAATGAATATTGTTTCCATTGGAATATGTC
>LPNX010609661.1:451291-492617 GCA_001517045.1 Pseudotsuga menziesii
AGTCTATAGTCCTTTTGATTGCCTTGAGACTTGCAGTCATCAGTGGTAGGTTCTCTCGCCATCGACAGTTTCTTGGGAATACGTCAATGTCCCCTGATCGATGGATCCTCTCAAGTGTTCAACTTCAACACATCTATTCACACTTGTTAGGTTGCACTCTAGTACCTTGATTCCCATTTTCATCATTGGTGGTTGATCTCGCATCTTTTAATGATATACATTAATGACCGGTAATCAGACGATGGACTACTATGTTCGACCTCGACACCTCTATTTGCATAGTAGGACATGTACTCGTAGCAGTTTGTGTAGAAGACTTTCCATACTGGTGGCACCTCTTATATGCTACCTCCTTGATCGTGCCTGTGTTCATGAGATTTCAGCTCTTGTGACTTGATTCCAATATATGTCAGATATTTCTAGCCACTATGGAGATCTTGATCTATTGTATATCTTCAGCCATTTTGGAGATCATGGTCCTTTGTATATCTTCATCATGGAGATTCTGATCTATGTATATTGTACATGGCTATGACCACATATGTGACATCATGTATCATGCCTATTCATGGCCATTGTACTCTTATGTATTTGGGACTGCTATATGTACTTGCAATTATATGCAGAGTTGTATTATGGTACTATGTTGATTATGTGGCTGGTCTTCCATTTGGGATCCTTCATCACTCCACTTCTGGGATGGACTTATAATGTATTTTGGCCATCGTATGACCCCTCTAACCTCACACATTAGGGGGCATTTGTTATAGCGGATTTCACCACTCTAGGTGAATCACACTTTGTATGGCCTTCCCCTGTCCCGCTCCAGATTCTTTAGACCCCATGGACCATTTTTTGTCCTTTGATGTTTCCTTGATCATCCCTAAAAACACATGAAAAATTCTATACGCGCCTTTTAACCTGATAAGCGCGTACATACGCGGGTTTGTCCACTAAAACCGCGTACATTGGGATTTGTGCATAATCCAAATCTTTTTGGAGTTTTCCTTGACATGGATCCGACTCATATGACTCTTGGACTTCCCTATGCCTTGAGATCGCTCAGATTTGACCTTTCATTATCCCTTTGAAAGCTATATAAGGAACCCCTTGGTGCATTGAAGGAAAGAAGAGAGAATTGAGAGCAAAGAAACTATAGTCCATTGTTGCCAGAACTTATGCTTGAGTCTGCATCCCTTTGTCCCTTGGAGCACTTTTGTGTTCTTCCCAAGCTTGCCTTTTACTTGTGAGCTTGCTATCGAGAGATGGAGGACTGAAGTGGTGGAGGACCAAGTGGGGGATTCAGTTTCTCTGGTTCACATACATGCCGTCAAAGGTTGTATCTATCTTGTAATCTCTGATTTATATTAATAGAAATATCTTTTCCTATCCAATAATGTGTGTTTGAATGCATATTGTATCCATTGGATTATGTCAAATGATTTTACATTATTGATTATATATGCTAGAATAGATCTAACACCATGATATATAGTATGCTTGTATTGTTTACTTGTTGTTGAGGAAGTAATACATCAATTCAAGCTGAAGATTGGAAAGCTCAATGGGGATCTACTTCCACCATCTGGAATAAGGTACGAGGTTTGATCCTTTAGTGTTAGACATTTAATTTCTATTGCATATTGGAAAGGATTGATTTCTGGAGTCAAGTTGTCTGTTGTGGTACCCCAAGCCATAGGAATTTCTCTCCTCCTGGTGATGTCAAACTCACTCCAAAGACAGTTGAAAGGCTCAAATGTAGGACACAACCACAAAGAAATGATACCAAGGGTATAATTTACACCAGAAAAAGAATGGTTAGTACTAATCCCCGAACCAAGGAGATAATACCACCGTCCTAAAAAATAGCATAGAACACCAAAACACACAAAATGTGCAACCATGAAGATAGAGATATGCCTCATGATGATGACAGGCTCAAACCAACTTCTAAGATGATAGTCCCATGACTCAAATGGAATACACAGCAACATAATACACCCATAATTTTGAGGATTGTTCCCCAACAAACCTCCAGTTTATAACGTCTCTTGAATTCTAAAAAATCCACCATTCCCATTTGAAATTCAACTGAAGACTTCACTGATGAGAATCTAACTCTACAAAACCAGTGTTGGCCTGCTCCAGTCGAGGTCAGAACATGATTCTCATTTTCCCACCTTTGATAACAAATATGGGCAGAGAGCATTCAAAACTGAATATTAGAGTTGGGAATGGCATGTGTGGTGCCATCCCACACTCATCTGGAGTATAAATGCACTATTAACTTCAGGCCCTAATATTACAGAGGAAATCCTTCTTGATGTTGAAGTATTCTGGAAACAGAAGTTTGACTTATGAACAAGTAGCTTTCAAGGGAAGATCCTGTTTTTAGATTGGTCACCTAGCCACTTCTTGTCATAAGTGAGTTTTTGAGGATTCCCTTCAAATAAATTGATCAAGAATAAGAATAAATATAAGCCCGCCTAGTGGAAACACCCAGTATTACATCATCATATAATTGGCTCAAATCCTTTAGATAAAGAGAATGGAACGGTGTAGGAATATTCCCCAACAAAGGATAATCCAAGTTAGACATAAGGAGGTTCAGCCTCTGCAAGTTAAAGATAATGCAGTTAACTCAAAGGATGATAAAAGAGTCAATGGAAAGTTAAAGAAAGTAACTAAAGGGCAGCACTAATAAAGAAAGAATACCAGTGCTTCACTTTAGAATATTTTACCATGTGGGTTCCATCATCTTCTTTTGGTACAATGGTCCCAACCTCTTCATTAAAAATAAATTCAGTGGGCATAAACAAAAGGATAACTTTTGTGTCAATCTTCTGTATTTTTACTGTGTAATACCTTAGAAACGATAACTTTCAGCAGTGAGATGACTCTGGGACAACAAAAGAGTCAAGATCAGGAAAGTCATATTAAGTCTGTCAGTAGGAACACTTCGTATTGCCTTGCTGTAAGTTTTATTTACCCATCAAGGTTGTCTGGGCCATTGTTTTTGTATGTCAGGTGGAAACCTTTTGTAAGCATTTAACACAATTTCTACACACTATACACTATATCTAGGATACCTATAATCCCTTAAAAGAAATTTAGGATTCTGACTACAAATGATGGTAACTTTTTTCAGTAGTTAATATTATTTGTTTCTATTTAAAAAAGGCTAAAGCCTAAAGCATCATCCTTTTTATCTTCCTTTTTTTGTTTGCTAGAAACTCCCTCACTTCACAGGAGAGGATTTTTGTCTTGAGAAACCATGACCCAAGGGCATATATTCCTGTCAAAATCACCCAGGGATCACACCCAGCTTGGACCACACCAGCCGTCAAGTTGGCTGGATTTTGGGGTGTCTCCTCCCAACTAGTTCATCCATAAGGGGAATTGAACCTGGGTCGCCTTGCTGACAAGACCCACACCTTAACCGAATGAGCTAGGTGGGAATTGATATTCATCCTTCTGTTTGTCTCTATGCTTTAGTGCAAACATTTTTCTTTGCCTTTTACTTTTCGTTGAGCAAGTTAAATTAGTTAGGGCCATCTGTCGTTAAATCTATCTTTGGTTGGTGCATTATTTTGTTAACATATGCTTGATATCTTTGATGGTAACGTACTAAGTTATTAGTTGTTTTTCAAATGCGTATGTTTGGCCATCTTGGAGTGACATGCTTATACATATTGGAGCATTTTTCCTTGATTGTGTCATGCTAATTTATGTCAGTGGATTTGGGAGCAGTTTTCTGCATACATAACCTGGCTCTATAGTGTAAATAATTTTGGTTAATTGAGTCTTATCTTAGTTTACATATGGGAGTTTCAGGAGATGATTTGGCACTCTCCTATTTGCTGCACCTTATGTGCTAATTTATTTTACAGTCCTATTGACTACTCTGGTCATCTATTGACATTGATAAATATTCAATTTCAATTTCCATTCCTTTCAAACCTCATCTAAATGGAGAACCTTTAACCAAGTATGAATGTAAGCAGTCCAAAAGAGAATTTTTCTTAATTTAGATAACTACTAATATTAACAAACTGTAACTTTGATGGTAATGTACTAAGTTATTAGTTGTTTTTCAAATGCGTTTGTTTGGCCATGCTGGATTGACATGCTTATACATATTGGAGAGATTTTACTTGATTGTGTCATGCTAATTTATGTCAGTGGATTTCGGAGAAGTTGAAATTTTCTGCATACATAACCTGGTTTTACACTGTAAATAATTCTAGTTAATTGAGCCTTATCTTAGTTTACATATGGGAGTTTCAGGAGATGATTTGGCACTCTCCTAGTTGCTGCACCTTATGTGCTAATTTATTTTACAATCCTGTTGACTACTCTGGTCATCTATTGACATTGATAAATATTCAATTTCAATTTTCATTCCTTTCAAAATCTCATCTAAATGGAGAACCTTTAACCAAGTCTGAATGTAAGCAGTCCAAATGAGAATTTTGCATAGTTTAGATAACTACTAAGGTTAACAAAGTGTAACTCCAGAAACTCTTACATAATTTTATTTGTTGGGGTAGTGAATGAGCAAATTGGAATTAGGGTGAGTATTTCACTTAACAAATTGGAATTTTAGTGAAATACCTGATGTTTGGGACCTCATCCCATGATGATGACAAGATTTATGTGTAAGAGAATTCCCCCCAAGCATGAGGCTAGAGGGATATGATAGGAGAGAGCTTTGAAAGAGAAATTTATCACTTCGAGGCAGAAAATCGCTTGATCGGAGATCATCATCAAGCATGCATCTACAATACATCAACACTTTTGACTCATAACCAAATGTATCCTTATCACGGTTGCAAACCAATAAAAGGCAGATCCATAAGAGAGATGAACAAACATGGATACTAGAATACACCATAGATCCATGTGATAGAGGACTCAAACTTGGACATAGATACCAAAAACACATTGTAGATATATGTCAAAATGGACAAATTTGAGCACATCCACGACCATACAAATGTGCATCCATGCTATGGCTCATACAAAATATTCCATTGCAACATAGGGAGAGAAATGAATGCTTAACAAATACCCAGGGTTTTCATCTTGTCTTCCACAAAGTACGATTCTATCCATGTGATTACAATTTTCTGACATCGAACATGGTAGAAACCACTTGATTACCGATCAATGATGAGAACCGTTAACAAGTGTGAGGTAGATCACCATTGATCTCAACGATTCCCAAGGTACCCTAGTACAATATCTTGAGTGTGAATAGAGGATTTGATGTCGAACACTCAGTCAAATCTATCGATCAAAGGTCAATGTTGTGCACCTATGTCAAGAGTGAGAGGATCTGTCATTAAGGGACATAGACCTCAAGGTAATAAATTGTTTTCTAAGACTAATTCCTGGATGATGATATTATGTCGACAAGAATAGTCTCGTCGAAGGGGGGGCATGATGAATCCCAAATTGACGACACGAACCTTGGAAATTTTTTTTGGAATGTTGTAGGTGATGTAACCATAGGACTGACTCAAAAGGTACTAACATATAGGTTGTTTTGTTACAGAGGTAAACTTTCAACTTCCCTTTGAACATCAAGTGGCATGACCTGAAGATTTGGAAACATTAACTAAACTAGGAGGATACTAGGACATAATGTAGTGGCATACTATGCATTCTTTGAAAGACTCAAAGGAGTGACATGACTCCTGAAAGTGGATCAACTTGGAAGAAAACTGAATACCCAATTTACTGAATGAAATACAGACATGTGCTATGTTCAAAGGTAACTACAAATTGACATCTTATTTGCAAAATGAATTAGTTCCCTTCCCTTAATTTCTCCATCATGATTGATGAATGCCTCTTTTCATTTTTATGAGTTCAAATAGGATAACAAACACTCATTGTATCTTATCTGAATACAATTCCATTCTCGTATATTTTGCAAACTTGAGAAAGGAGGGGTTCATTCCCAAAAGAGGGTCTCTCAAGTCTCGGTGTTTGGTTTAACAAGTCCATTGAAAGTTAACTAGGCTCCGTTAATGATTAGAGAGTCTGAACGAAAATGGAAGAAGACTCCAAAGGGTCCTTTTTGTATGATTTAATCTCTAGGTTCTGAAAAAGTATAAAATAATACTCGAGAGAACTCTTCCAGTCATGATTGGATAGAGTGCTCTTTTTTCATAACTAGTCAATCCAAACCAAAAAAGGGTAAAATATCGTCGGAGAGATGACTCTTCAAGTACTTTTATGAGCATGAGGAAGACAAGTTCACTCGACAATATTTTTACATTTAAGGAGTCTGAAAAGAGTTTAAAGAAGAATCCATTAGGTTTTTTTTTTTGCGATGAACGGGTTTAACGAGCCTAAAAAGAAGCAAAAATTACTCGAATCTTTGATACTAGGTTTAAAGAGCATGATCAAAGTATCAAAATGAGTGCTTGATGACCTTTTCCATTTTGCGGAAGTATGAAAAAGTCAAAACAAGCTTACCCACGAACAATATTTTTTTGTTTTTGTCCTTGCAAAAACTTTTAAAAATGCCATTAGTTCCCCAAAAATATTTTAAAACTGACTTTTATAAAATATAGAAAGGGAATTTTTAATGAAAATGATTCAAAAATATTTAAAATAATATAATAACCCTAAAAATATTTTATAAAAGGCAAAATAAATAGTAAAAACCAATTCGTTTACCATTTACCAAGTTTTGGAGAGCATTTGGGAGAATTTGTGTGCATATTTCAATTGGAGATTGTCGAGACGATACCACTTCATTTCTAAAGCCGTCAGTCTCATATAAGAGCTAGATTCCTTCTCTTCATTTTTATGGTTTCCATTTTTCATTTCCATGCATTTTTATTGATTTTGGGGGTTTTTAAGCCAAGCATAAAAAATGGTTCCCAGGTAACGCTTCTAGCCTTTACGGGAGAAGTGGTGCTCGATGAGAACCACGATTTTTAAGCTTGCACAGGCAGTGGAACCACTCTATCATAAGGGGACATGAGCAGTTTCGAACATAGTTCGAAAAAATAGAGGGTTTTAAGCATTTCTAAAGATTGGATATGTGTTTAAATGCTCCATTGATTAGTTTTGGGAAGTCAATTTGTTCAAAATGGTGATTTGGAAAGAGAAGAAACACAAATATGATGATACTCGTGCTATGGAAAATGTGTCTTCCATAGCTTCTCTATGAGGCTATGGCCTCTTGATATTATTCCATGCTCACAGTATGGTATCAAATGTGCAATTACTGGAGAAAATTTTACGGATGTGGAACCTAGAACAATAGCATTTCAAGGTGGGGGGCCACATTCTCAATGTGGAGGTGGAGTACATTTACTTCATGAATAGAATATCCAAGCTTGGAGTGCCTATCTATCTAATTAGCTCCCGAGGGGGAGACATTACTACACAGGAACTTATTGTTCGTCATTGCTATCCAGGTACCAGGATGTCAGGTCAATAGATCCCAATAAAGGATGTGATGGACTTACCCCTTCAGACCATTTTATTCACTATGCAAAGGGTTACTAGGATACAAGGGCCTCATTAATCATCTCGGGCACATATGTTGCATTCCCTGGAGGCCATGACACCCACAGTGTTTAACTGGGCCAAGGCATTGCTACCCGCGTTCAAATATTAGTTGACCAAGTGTCGATAAGGAGAGCTCAAAAAGTTTTGGTATAGGACTATCTTGGCCTGTTTCTTCTTCAAGAGGGTACCTATCCTGAGACCATAGGTGGTTTTTACCAAGCTTAGAGCTCGAGACCCCTGCATGCTACGGTGGGTGGAGATCATGGCCCCCATTGGAGGTGGTGGAGCTAAGGTCAAATATGGGGCTCCCTTCTTCCATTGGCTGAACAAATAGATCCTCATGATTGAGGATTATTCTTATGCTGGGACTGACTTTCAAGGGGATCTATACCTACCACTACCAATTGGTACTTAGTGGAGTGACATCGATAAGAACAGTGCTCAAGATGTTGATTATTTTTTGTATTTTCAAGTTTTATGGTTTTTATAGATGATAACAAGACCTAATGTTTTCATGCAGATGTCAGAGATGGGAAGCAAGGGGGGTCATCCCCAATGGATAGGTGAGCAGGAGCTCGTTTTGTCCATATATGCGATGATGAACTCACCAAGATGGAGGAGAAGCTAGGTCACTTAACTTTGGACATCCCAAATGATGCAATAGATGAGCTCCCTAGGAGGTTTCAAAGGGACACTTCGAGAGTGTTAGGCCACTTCAGTTGATTTTTTTGTAGAGTATCAAGGGCCATTATGTGTTACCAAGAGCACCATTAGGCGGTCTGCATGATGTATCACTGAAATATAGATGGCTTCAGTATTTTTTGTAGCATTTTGTATACCTAAAAGCGAGAGTGGTTCAGATGGGGTCTCGTGACCATATTTTTGTAAAAGCACTTTATATATATATATAGACTCATTTTCGGTGTTTATATGTGTTTCAAATGGAGAAATTATATTTACATGAGTTTTATGTGTCTTTTACAGTTTATTTTACTCTACAATGGACCATGTTTTATTTTTAAAAGTTATGAATGGACGATATACCAGTCTAAAATGTAGTTTTCTAATGAGTCAACAACCATATTATTAGACCTTGGGATATGCCTGTAAGTGATGAAATCGAATGACCTTTCTAAAAGACACACTCTTTGGAAGAGACGAAGAAGTGTGGGGTTCGTAATGGTATAAACGTGGTTTATGTGACAAACCACTAGTTGAGAGTCCAAAAATACTACCAAGTAATGAATGTCTTGAGATGCAGCCTCAGTCAGTAAACATATCATTTCCTGATACTCGACAATGTTGTTGGTAGCTGGACCAATACAAACCGCTCCCAAACTGACTAAGTAATGAGTTGGGGAATACAAAACCCAAGCAGCTGAAGTGAGTTTCAAGGTATGACGACAAACACCATCAGCAAAACCATAAAATACATCCAATCTGCATAACCAAAACATGGTATAAACAGTATGGAAAACAAACTCAAAACCATATTGAAAATGCCAAAACACACTAAAAGTCAAATAAATACATATATACAAGGTACCATAAAAAAATGACTGAAGCATAGTACCTCTTCAGGTACAACCCATTGCGAGGTTTCCTAAAGGATATCCTGTCGTAGTCTACAAGCTCGTAAGCCCCTTTCTCTAAGACCTTACTAACAACAAAGGGACCGTACCACATAGATTCAAACATTCTCTTCCCTAGTTTATCATGTCTCTGATCATAAGTCAGGACTAGGTTACCTTCATTGAAAACACGAGGTTGAACAGACTTATCATACTATGCCTTGACACGTTTTTTTTGTGCCTCATTAGCCAAGTAATAATCTCTTCTACTTTCACCAAGGTTTGTCAAGTACAAAAGTATCTCTTCCTTGGCGGAAGTGTTTGGGAGAATTTCTACTGCAAGTTTAAGCGACGGGATTTGACACTCGACAGACAAGACAACTTCTAGTCCATAGACCAACTGAAAAGGTATGAAACATTAGAGGCATTTTGAGGTCTAAAATGGGCCTCCTAAGGAAATTAATAAAATAATAGTTAAAATAATAAAATAATATTTAATAATTTTGGACGAAAAAATAAAAAAACTACTTTTTGTGTTCGTATTGTTGACATATCTTCCCATGTTTTTACTCAAATTCTGATTGGGAGATCTCATTCGATGCATAATTTGATTCCAAATCCAACGAGTTCGACACTACATACTTTTGATGGAGCCCGCTACCCCAAAAACAAGAAATACCTGAAAAACATGATGATGACATCATCATCATGTTTTTTAGTTATTTCTTGTTTTTGGGGTAGAAGGGTTCATCAAAAGTATGCAGTGTGGGTACTCCTTAGATGTGGAATCAAATTCTGTATGTAACGAACTCCCTTGATCAAAATTTGAGTAAACAAATAGGGAGATATGTCAAAAATATGAACAAAAAAGTAGTTTTTTTAATGACAAATATGTCAATTCAACCATTATGGTTGACTCATTTTATTGGAATTCTAATGGTTTTGGAATTCCAACTAACAAGAACTTATTGTCGACACATTTTCTTATAAGGCCCATTTTAGACCCCAAATTTCCTCTAATTCCAGTTGTTGTTTTTAATAAAGTCCTATAAGCCCAAAGTGCGAAGAAGAGAGTCAAGTGTGAGTTGGATTTGTGATCTCCAATTATCTTATGCAGCATAGTTTTCAAAACCTTGTTAATTCCCTCTACCTGACCATTAGCCTATGGGTAATACGAAGTTGAGTTTTCATTGAGAAAATTCATCTTAGAGCTTAACTAAACGATCATCTAATTTTGGAAATGAGATTCGTGGTCAGTGACTATAGCCTGCGGGAATCCAAACCTAGTTATCACATGGTTAAATAAAAAGAGGGTGGTAGTATTACCATCCTATGCATATGTAGGAATTGCCTCATTCCATTTTGTGAAGTAATTGATGGCTACGATGATGTAACCATGCCCCTCAACTAAAGTGGGCTTACAATGCATAAAATCAATACCCCACCTGAAAAAAGGGCCAACATCAATGACAGGATGTAAAGGAGCAGGGAGGGTGCACTTTTTAGGATAAAAATGTTAAGAGGGTGGGAATTTCTTAACCACTTCATGGAAATATTTAAATATTGAAGGCCGAAAATACCCAGTGCGGAGGATTTCTTGGGATGTAGCCATCCAAAAAATATCAGCGACACATGCTCTAGAGTGGCATTCATTCAGAACCTATTCAACCTCTTCATGTGTAAGGGACCATCGAATGATAGAGTCAATACCGCATCGATACAACGTATCATTTAAAATGAGATAGTACTTTGCGTGGTGATGGATACGACAATGATCATCACAAGATATATCGGGCTAAAATATATGAGTCTGGAGATAGATGATCAAATATTCATACCATGGATTAGTTGTGCTTGTTAAGAACAAAAATTCATTCGAAATTTAATCGTTGGGCTCAGCTTCCATCAAATCACAGGGAAGGTCACACATCAACTCCACAAAAACCAAGGATTTCTTCGAAGTAGCCTTGGAGAACTCAAGATCAGATTCCTGTGAGATAATAATCCAATGGGAATACTTTCCCCCTAGTACCTGATGAGTAAGAATGTAGTACATTGGGTTTTGTTCCATGATTAAAATTATAGTACGAAGTAGAATGCAATCACGAAATTTTTGTAGAGAAATGACCTTAGCCAGAGCTAACTTCTCCACATGCGAGTAATGGGTTTCAAAGTTAATGAGACTCTTACTTAGGTAATATATCAGCTGTTCTTGGCCATTGGGATTTTCTTGTACTAGAACCATTCCAATGGTAGTAGTGGAGGAAGCAACATATAACAAAAATTCTTTTGAATAATATGTGGGGTGGAACACCAGTGAATGGGTCAGAGCGTGTTTCAGATTATGAAAAGCATATTGGGCCTGGTCATCCTAGAAGAATGAAGTGTTCTTTTCCAGGAGATGAATATAAGCATGCATTTTTTCTATGAAGTTACATATGAAACAATGAAGAAATTTTTCCTTTCCTTGCAAACTTTGGAGGTCTGTGATGTTTGTCGAGGCAGGTAAGGCTAGAATAGCAGAAATTTTCAAAGGATCAATACAGATTCCATCTTGGGAACCCACAAAGCCAAGAAGACATCTAGTCTCAACACAGAAGACAGATTTGTGTCAGTTAAGCCAGATATTATAATGACAACATCTCAGAAAAATGTCCCTAAGATGTCCTGGATGGTCCTCATGTTGTTGATAATGAGTAGGGAGATCATCAAGGTATAGCTCCACGATGTGATTGATATCGTGAAAAGCATAGGACATGGCTCACTGGAATGTAGCTCTGATGTTTTTCAGACCAAAAGATAAATCTAATATGAAAAGGTTCCCCATGGGAAAATGAATGTCGTTTTATGTTAATCGACGGGTAGAATCTCTATCTGATTGTATCCGAAAAAGCCATCCATAAAAGAAAAGATGACACTCCCAGCATAGTTATCGATGATTTGATCAATATGTGGAGTATGGAGGTTGTCCTTTGGACAAGCCTTGTTTAAGTCTCAAAAATCGATACAAACCCTAATAGTTCCCTACTTCTTATCCATAGGGACAATATTAGACACCCATTCCATCAGGGGTACGAGATAAATAAACCCCACATTCAGAAGTTTCTCCATTTCGGCTTTAATAGTGTTGCAATCTTATGGATCACAGAGGGTTACCAATGATACACATTAAAAGCATACAGTCATATCAGAGACAAGAGACAAGAACACAGATGTGGAATAATAGATTATATTCTAGTAAAAGGGTCCATACAAACACACAACTGAACCAAGTTCTCATGTGCCTCAACAGCCTAATATATATGATTTGCAAATAGCTACAAATAACTATCTGTCAGTTCGGTCAACTGAAATGACCTTATTTGGCCAACCTAATCTCTAATTACTTGGCTGATCAACTTAGTTGGCTTACCAACTAGCTCCTCCAACATCTCCCGTGCGAACAAAACTGTTCTTCGTCCCGAAGAAACAAGGGAGGTACTCAAAAATTCTTTGCCTGTCTAAAGTAATTATTTCTTTGTTTGTCTTTTATGGGCTATGAAGTCAGATAGTTGGTCATTTCTGTATACAGACTTGAACAATTGCTTCTGCTGTCACGGCCAGTTGATGTTGGAATTTTGTCCAATTTTGCAGTACTTTCAAGATGTCAATGGTTAATGTTGTAATACTTGATAGAGTTGACATATTATCTTGAATGGAAAGGTATGCTATCCTTTCCATGTAGGGACCCATAAACTGGTCTTTCTCTTCAGCTATCTCCATAAGCCTTTTTATCTATGGACAGATGGTGTCTAATTTTTCCAAGCTCGGTAGTACCTGATGTACCCATTGGTGTGCTTGTCTCTGAAGCTTTTGTAGTTTGGCTGTTTTGAGCACGATTTGATCTTCGATAGTTCTTCTAAATGCTTCTTCCGTGCTCTTTCTCTTCTCTAGTGCTTGAATTTATTATCGATTTTGTCAGGTCTGCTAGAAGACATTCCCATAATAAGCAGGCCAGTCTCGTAGTACCCCTTCCATTATGACAAACTCCTCCATGTGATCTTGAAGCACTTTGTAAGCTTCTGAGAAATTTGTGTGCTGCTGCATCAGTAGTCTAGTTGTTTCTTCTTTTTTTCTTCTCTTGTGTTTTGCATCTTTACATGTAGGGTTGACACCATGTTTTCAAATAGCTGATATGCCTTTTCAAGTGGCTTGTCGGTGTCTGCCACCATTGGTCCTGGTATCACATATTGTGCTAGGTTTCTGCATTTTACCAGGAACTCGACTTGTTCCTTCTCATTGTCATCGAGATCCTTTGGTCTACTCTGGATTGTTGTTTTTGTTTCTATGGCCAGAATTTCCAAGAGTTGTCCCAACTCTCCATCTTTCAGCTTTGTTGCATCGACTGCATTGGTCAACCCAAGTTGGCTAATGTGGACCATTCCCACTTGTGATTCCTTTTGGTGATCCTTCTTCTTTCTATCTCTCTTCCTCTTATGCATGTGTTGTTATGCTTGCTCCTATACTTATGCATCTGTAAGGTTAGCCTTTCTGGTGGTTGATTTTTTTACAGTGGATTGTCTGGTTGCTGGTCTGCGACGGTTAATGGAACTTCTGGTTGGGTCTCTGGGATGATTTCTACAGCTGGGTGTGTATCTGGTGGATTTTCTGCAGAGGGTTCAGATATAGACGTTTCTGGTATTGATGGTTTAGGTAAAGGTGGTTCAGGTGAAGATGGTTCAGTGGCAGGTTCTGGGTTGGGAAGTGGTGGTGGTGATGGTGAATGGTCACGTGTGATTGGTGTGGTGGGGATGTGGTTAGGTGTTGGGTATTCGACTTGTGGGGGTGAATCCTCTAGGATGTCGGAGAACAAGTTGTCAATTTCCCGATTGATTTCTTCTAGTTTCTCTTCTTCCCTATCTCTTGCTGGTTCATTGGCTGGTGGAGGGGGTGCAATGTCGGTTGGGGTAAAGGAAGAGATTTGACTTGCGACACCTTGACTTGTCTTGTCAGGGTTTCTCACAAATGTTGATTTCAAAACTCCCACAGACCTTAGCTTCTCAGGTATTTCGCCAAGTTGTGGAGGAATAAGCTGTCTTGATCCACCAGCTTCGAACAGAGGACACTTGGTGGTGATGTTCTATACAGAGGTAAGTAACTCAAGCAGTTTTTCAATGTAGGCCTGGAACTACCTGTCTTGGTCGAACCTCTCCTTTAAGGTTTCCGACATAGCATTTTTGCATATGTTGACTGGGATTATGGAGGGGAGCTTTGGAATTTCTTCCTATGCGATTAGAGTCGGAGATGGGGGTGGAGGTGTATATACTAAGTCGACAATATTTTCGGCTGTTGAGGTGTTTGTACTTTTTTCCTTTTTCAGTCGACCTTGTTGTGCTCCTACATCGACAAATTTTTGGAACTGTGTCTCAACTGGAACTTTGTTTGCAATGGAATCTTGTATAATGTCAATAGTAGTAGCTAACAGTTCCTCTTCATCCTCTGAGTCTGAAAGGATCAGCTTTCACTTCCCCTTCCCTTTTTTCTCAGTTGCTTTCTTTCTTGCTGTTGCTATTTCCTTTGCTAGCTTTTTGATTTTTTCTTTGGTTATGTCATACTCAGGATTGTCGGACTCAATATATCCCAATTCGTACCCTTCCTCCTATTGTTGTGCTAGGATGACACTTTTCTTAGCTGGATTGGCTACCTGTTGTTCTGTCTGTGTACCTTCGCTTTGGGCTATTGGTGGTATGATTGTGATTTGAAGTTGGTTGGTATCCTCTGCTGGTGTTTCCTCCAACACGAAGGTGCCGATGTGTAGTCAGATTTCATAAACTTCTTCGTTTTCTTGGTCTGTTAATGGTTCTTCTATTGCTGGGGTTACTTCCTTGGCTTTTGCTGGTATCGACAGTTTTGAGCTAGTTCGTAGAAGATCTCTTCAATTGTTGGATAGTAGTCGAGAGTATTTTCTTTTGCCTTTGTGCCTTGCATATACCAAACCGCAGTATGGTCAAGCTCCAGTTGTATGTGTGCGGTTTTTGGAAGACTTCATCGGATGTTCTGGGGTACCCTCCATTTGGTCGTCTGAACTTTGAGCTGTTGGAACCGGTTTTCCAACAATACTTTGCCATTTTTGAGTTCTTTCAATGTTCCAGTCTGGGTAAATGGTTTGAAACTCCACATATGGAATTTTGTGGTTTCTTGAAACTGCTTGTCCCTGACTAGGCACAAGTAGTACATTACTATCCATATTATTAGGGATGAGAACCTTATAATCCCTCCTGACTCCTGGCATTTCTCACAGATTCCTTTGAGCATGTCTGTGACATACTGAGCCCATCTGTACACTTTTCCCATGTCGGCTATCACATCTACTGCCTCTGGCATATCTAATTTTAGGTCGCTTCCTCGACCTATGGGTGCAATCCCTATTGCTATGATTTTGGCCACAATTTGTGGCATCCGGGATTGTATCTGGCTAATCATTAGCCCTTTTGAATTCTTACCTGATGGTGTTCTAGTTAATCACTCTACTAGCCCTTCTTTGATGCCGACTGGGACTGGGTCACCTTGGTTGGATAGACCAATCAGTTTATATATTACTTCTCCAGAGATATCGACTAGCCTATCAAAGTAGAATCTCCCGTTGTGGTATTGGCTTATAATGAATTTTACTGTCATTTCTTTTGTTCCTCCAAAACTTGCCATGAACAGTGTGTTCATGTAGTTCATGATAGAGCTGTGGTTTACCTTCTCTACTTCTTGGGTTGGTTTCTTGTCGACATAGGCCCATTCCTTGATCTCATCCCATGTTTTCACCCATGAGGTCTCTTGGACCTTGGCATTTTTTATGTTTCTTAACCTCCTCATTAATGGGGTTTCAACAGATTGTTGTTCCTTTGTCTTTGTTGCGGCTCTAGTTTGTTTTGGTGCCATTTTGTCGGTTCTTTGTTCAACTTTACTTAGGGATTCTTGTTTCTCAGTTTTCTATTTGCTAAATTGCTCTCTCTATTCAAAATACTGTACATGATCCTTTTCCGGTCAAGTATTTATAGGTGGGGCATTTGATGTTTTTGTCGATGCGTGTATTAATGGTGGAAGTAATGGTCCAACATGGTAACTTGAGTTTGCGTTAATGGTGATTTGATTTTGGCGTTCGTAGTCATGAAGGCATAATGTGACCTTCAAGGTCATTGGTCGATGTCGATCATGGGAATGATCGATGGTGGTATGTCGATGGGTTTGATGTCACCTGTCGAAGTGTTGATTTCCTGTCATCCTAATTTATGGGTGTTGGTTCTATTTTTTTATTTTTAGATTTTTATAGTTTTTATCTGACTGTGATGGTCATTTTTTTTTTCTAAACTTGTTTTAATTTTTGTACCGTTTTAGTCAGGCACCATTAACAAGTTTCCAAAATACTATGCCTTGTAACTTCCTTAGTCAGACTGATCCGTTGGCATGAATCTCTTCGACAACATAGGGTCCCATCCATTTTGTATGTATCATTTTGGGTTTTTCTTTTACTCGGCTGTTGTATAGTAGGGCAAGGTCCCCTACCGACAAGTTTTTGTTTTTGATATTACAATCATGCCATGCCTTCTGCTATTGATTTTGGATCTCCTCGTGTTGCGGAGAAATCAATCGGTGTTCTTCTAGCTTGCTTAATTGCATTAGTCAGTCCTTCCTTCCTTGTTCGACATTGATACGTAAAATTTTTGCTATAATAGGTGTTTGTTGTCGAAAATGTAGTGGAACCACTGCTTCTTTTCCATAGACTAGTTCAAATGGTGTTTGGTCTGTCGAGCGCTTGTATGCTATCCTGTAAGCCCATAGTATTGTAGGTATCTTCTCATCCCACTCATCCTTGTTGGTGTTACAAATTTTTGTTTGGCATTTTGTTAATGTTTTGTTGAATTCCTCAATTTCTTCATTCGACTGAGGATGATAAGTTGTACTACTTCAATGGTCAATTTGGAACTGATCTGTTAGTGCTTTAATGGTTTTATTAATAACGTGTAACCCTTGGTGACTTATTAAGGTTATTGGACATCCAAATATGGTAATGATATTTTCATAGATAAATTTAGCAGCTATCTCAGTGGAACATGTGTCGATTGGTTCTACTTCTACCCACTTGGTTACATACTCTACTATAGTTATTATGTACCTTGTACTTGTTCTTTTTGCTGTATGGGGAATGGTCCTACGAAGTCGATGGGGTAGATAATTCCTGTTGCAAGCATACTATCAATCTCTTTCTTGACTATCTCTTTGTACTTATGAGCTAATTTATATGGTCTCTTCTTTACAGGCCATACATCAGGTTTAATGTCGATCTTCATTTCACCCATTTCATGGACTAGACCGTTGAGATATTTGTAGTCTCTAGAAAATACATCCTGGAATTCTTGTAGTAAGTTTACTATTTCTGTTGTTTGTTCTTCACTCCAATAGTCTCCATTTTTTGCTATTTTTGGTCGATCATCACTTGATATGTCAAATTATTTATTTTTTACTTTAGCATCTAACCATTATGGTGTTTTGGCTTCATTGATTGGTCAGCTACCTTCTTTACACTATGAAAATGTGGTAGAAATGTATGATGCAGTCATTCAGTCAGTTTCTTCGACTGTCTCGACTTTGAGTATTATGCGAATTGGTTTTGTTGTTTCTAAATGGTATGATTTCCATTGAAAGCTTTTCCCTTCCGGATTTTCATTTTTTATTTGTAGTCTTGTCAATTGTGGTGTTGTATTGATTTGTATGTTATTGCAGTTTATTTTCAGTCGATCCTACTGTAGGGTTTTGTTCCTAGTCGGTTGTATGAATGCCTTGATTTGTTTTGCAGTTTCGTCTAACTTTTCATCTTGTGGTATAAAGCTGAAATATTTGATAAAATTCTCTCTTAGTTCATGCCATAGGAATGTTTCACCCTGAGCTTCTTCCATTTTGTACCATCTGTTTGGTAAGTCGGATAGCATCGATGGAAACAGGTGTGGCCATGTACATTCATCCTTATACCGAACTATTTTCCGCTCTCTTTCACATGTTCTTATGTGGTCTTCTAGATCCTACCCTTGGATCAACATAGGTATTTTATCTTGATTGGTTAACTTTTCTCCTCTGAATCTTTCTATAAAGTAGGTCGAAGCTGTTGTCCATGTCTGTAATCTTGATTGATGGGTATCCCACCATCTAGAATCTTGTCCTGTGACAGTTTCCACTAGGCTTTGTAGTTGCCATGTTCACCAATGTTTATGGATACTTGTTCTATATGCGTAACTGGTGATTCTCTTTCTTTGTACCTTGGGATTTGTGTGATATTTACATTTTCTAGTTTTAGGGTAGGATATTCCTTGTTTTTCTTTTCAAATATTTTTGGGATGATGGACACCAACAAGCACTGTTGAACTGGTTTCTTCTGCTCTTTTTGAATGGTCCAGCAACCTCTTGCTTGTGTTTCATAGTTCTTGACTTCCCAATCATATAATTCTATGTCTGAATTGTATCCTATTGAATCTTGATTGCCTAAGTGAAGTTCACCATAGACATTGGGTTCTGTGTAGTCCTCATTGTTTTGTATCTGATATAATTGTCAGATGTCCACTTCTTCATCAATAGGTTTTATCCAAGGTTCTCCTTGGGATGGATGGATAGGTACTATGACTTTTTTTCCATTCCCTTTTAGTTTTATCCTTTCCTTGTCTAAGAATATTGATGCTTTCATTTTTCTTTCCCAAGGTCAACCTACTAACACTGGGAAGGAACTGGATCCTTCCTTAGGGTCAATAATTTCAAAGTCGACTTTGGTCAATATTCCTTTTATGGTCGTGTCGACATTTCTCCAAACTCTGATAGGTTCAATCAGACCTTGGTCAACTAATTTCAGGTATATTCCTGACTCATACAGTCGAGGTCTACCCAATTGTTCCCAAGTGTTGCGAGTCATAATGTTTACTTGTGACCCAAAGTCGAGCACAACTTGTCGGACATGGTACCCTTCAATTTCTAGGTCGACAAGTGGGTCGGCATCACTTTTGTCCTTCTGGTTTAGACTACAGATATTTTTTGTTTTTTTTCTGTATTATTGTTGTGTTTTATTTTATACAATAAGTCAATGAATTGAGACACCACTTTATCATTTTGTACTAAAAGTATTAGTTCTTTAATTGTGCTATGTCAATTACCATCAGCTTCTTCTTGTCGAGCAAATTCTTTAAATATATTCGTTGCATCTTTATACAGTTGTTTTTGTTTAGCTGGATTAGGATAATCATACTTTTATTTTATTTTTCTGATACATGTACTATCACTCCCAATTTTTGTCCCTTGTCGTGTTACTATATGTAGATTCTTTGTATTGATTATATCATGTTTTTGAACGCACGACAAGAAATTAACATTTTTCTTTTTATTTATTTTATCAAGCATAGTAGGGAAATCCTCTAATGAGTGATCCCCTACTCCATAGCTAGTACATAATTTTAAATCAGTTCTGTCCTTGTATGGGCAGCCTGCATATCGGTGATCTTCTTTGTAGCACGTGAAACATTGGATGGGCCGACCTGGTCGGTTGTCATGATTCCTAGATTATCGACCTCGACCTCCATATCCTCCACATCGGTTGTGGAACTGGTGCTCATATCGATGACCTTTGTACCTTTGATTATTCTATTCATTTTGAGCATTGTTTCACTGATTTTTATTGTTGTTATGTGCAACTACGTTTGTCTGGTAGACTGCCTAGTAGTTTTGTCGATTTTTTAAGTTTAGGTGGCAGTCGGCCGTGGCATGACTTTTCACTTCACAGATAGCACACCAATATGCTTTACCATTTTTCATGTTATACGGGA
Organism: Pseudotsuga menziesii; assembly: GCA_001517045.1. Lineage (NCBI taxonomy): Eukaryota > Viridiplantae > Streptophyta > Pinopsida > Pinales > Pinaceae > Pseudotsuga > Pseudotsuga menziesii. The sequence continues at coordinate 471,228 of LPNX010609661.1, forward strand.
AATCTTTTGTTGTGTGTTCTCCATGTTCTTGGCAGATGTTGCAAAAAAACTTTTTTTTCACAAATCGAATGTCCTGTCGGTTGATGTCGTATCGACAGTTATCTTTTGAATGTCTGGAGGTTGAGCATTTCGTGCACCAGACATCCTGATTCTTAAGGTTTAGCTCTTTCAATGATTTATGCATGATTTTGAGTTGTTCCTCTAGTCTAGTATCCATGGGATATGTAAGGAAATCTTCATCCATCTCCACTTGTAGATCTTTAGTAAGCGCATATCCATATGTCTTAGATGTCTCCAGGATTATGTGCCGCTGAATTTTCTATGACAGACCTACAAGGAACCACTGAATTAATAGTTGCTAATCAATTACATAATCCAGTTGGATGAGGAGGTATTTCCAACGTTTTTCATAGTCTCGAACAGATTCTGCTGTCTTTTGTGATGTTGTTTTCAATTTTTTAGCTGCCAAATGTTTTGCGTCTGGAGTTTTAAAGAACAACAAAAATTGTGCTTTAATTTCTACTTTGGATGCTTGAGGGGTTATTTCTATAAATTTCATGTACCATGTTAGTGATCTTTTCCTCAAGGCACAAGCGAACTGTGCCATCTATCTATCTTCAGCTGTGACCCGATTTTCCTCCCATGTCAACTCATAGACAAACCAATGTCATCTAGGATATTCATCGCCCTCATATAGAGGGATATGTGTTGATCTGTGACCCATGTCGGATTCATTTTTGCTAGTTTCTTTCAAAGGTGGTGGTGGTGGGGGTGGTGGTGGGGGTAGTGGGATGTTTTGCTTATTTCTTTGTACAGAACTGTTGTCGATGGAACTCTTGTTCCCATCGGTTGTTTTGTTTGTCGTTTCTTCTCTGTTAAGCAGTCGGTTGGGGTCAAATTCTCTTGTCGATGTCCAACTACAATTATTTGTCTATAGGTCCGACTGTTATGTATTCCCCAAAGCTGTATTTGGTAGGGGGGGTGATCCTTCATGTGTCGGGTAAAGTAAGTGGATACTTCAGTTGGAAGGGTACACCTAAAGCGTGACCCAGTTTCCTTCCTCTGGTTGACGGATCACTAAATGATTATCATCATTTACTTCATTATCTAGTCGGCTCCATATATCAAACTCACCAACTCTTAGTCTTAAATCTTCTTCGACAATGGCTTGCATCCTGGTACTCGGATTCGTTGGAGATAGAGGTCTTACCTATTGGGGAACTTCTATTTGGAGAGCTTCTAGCTACTCTATCCACAAGTCTTCTTCCATGGGTGATGCCTCCTCATCCACGCCTTCTTCCTGTCAGTCATGACCTGACTCGGGCGGATTTCTTTCTCGGTCTGTCACCCTAGTACTCATTCCTCTTTGCAGTGCTATAGCTCTTTCTCTTCTTTCTTCCCTTCTTTTCAGGCTCTTCTCTCTCTCTATTTTCTATAAATCCGCCGTACCTTTATGTGTCACTGTCTGTTCGATTTCCTTTTTAGGTTGAATTTTCATCGCTGGTGATGGTATCTCTTTTTAGTCGACTAGAATCCTATTCACTTTACCCCGAAATATGACCAACTAGCCCCCCATTGCCTACCTGATGCTTTAGAAAGCTTGAATAGTTCTGTTTACTTGCTTAGCAAAATATTCCCACTCCCTTTCGCCAATGAATTTTTCCCACTTCCTTTGTTTCTCTGCCCAGTTAGAATTTTGTGGCAGTTTGCATAGTGATGGACAAGGTTTGACGATATGACCCACTCCCTTTTCTATCAGGAATTTGAACAGCAAGGTTAGTAAGGAGCACAAGAATATCTTGGTAAGGTCTGTATAGAATTTCTTCTGAATTGTTTCTACCGAAGTTATTTCTTCTATAGCTTTCTCCTCGCAGAATTTGGCAGTGATCTTTTCAAACCACTCCGGTAGGTTTGTTCTTCCCCCTCAAATTAGTTTCTCTAGAAGCTATTGGTCCTTAATCGCTTCCATCTTTTTCATCCAGAAGTGTTTTCAAAATATGGGGCACTGATTCTACAAAATTCTCATTGCTTTAGATAAAGAATCTTTCCTTCACCTAAGCAGTTGTTAATCTGTTTCTCCGCACGTAATTTTGCAAGTAATTTGCTATCTTACGCTCCCACCAGTCTTTAATCTCCTGTTCTAATATCATCTGCTTGTATTCATCTCAGATATGTGGTCCAGACAATGGAACCAATGTTGTAATCTCACAGATCACATAGGGTTACCAATAATACACATTAAAATCTTACATTCATATCAGAGACAAGAGACAAGAACACAGATGTGGAATAGCATATTATATTATAGTAAAAGGGTCCATACAAACACAGAAATGAACCAAATTCTCATCTGACTCAACAACCTAATATATATGATTTACAAACAGTTACAAATAACTACTTGTCATTTTGGCCAACCGACAAAACCTTATTTGGTCGACCTAATCTCTAATTAGTCGGCTTACCTACTAACTCCTCCAACAAATAGCCACACCTTTCCTAGGATGGACTTGACGCAATTTTTGTCACACAGGTTTTGTCATGGGATAGGTTTTAATCTCATGTACAACAATAGACGGATCAATCCCAGGAATTTCTTCAGATGTACAAGCAAAAATATCACAAAATGGTTTGAATAATTCTCGATAACTTTCATCTCCTTTTGTCAAGCAGTTCTAGCCTACATGAACATGCTCAACAGTTTCGAGCTTGATTGATATGTCAATTGGGGTTTTCTTAGTGATGTTGCAAATATTTCCGTTGAAATCTGTGTCTTGCAATAATACAAGCATTTGCGGATTGCTAAAAATATCACTACTAATAAGAGATACAAGGTCAAAATATACCAAACTGACATTATGTTACGGAGAGAAATTCCTATGGCCTAGGGTACCACAAGAGACAGCTTGACTCCAGAAATCAAATATCGAACACTAAAGGATAAAAATGTGTACCTTATTCCAGACGGTTGAAGTAGATCCCCGTTGAGCTTTCCAGCTTCAACTTGAGTTGATGAATCACTTCCTCAACAATATGTAAACAAGACAAGCATACTATATATATTGGTGTTAGATCTACTCTAGCATATATAATCAACAACGTATAAGCATTTGAAATCATCCATGGATAAAATATTCATTCAAACATACATTATTGGACAATAAAAGATATTTCTATTAATATAAAATCAAAGATTACAATGAATACAACCTCTCAGCATGTCTGCGAATCGGAGAAACTGAATCCCCCACTTGGGCCTCCACCACCTCAATCCTCCATCCCTCGATAGAAATATCACCAGCAAAAGGAAATCTTGGGAAGAACGCTAAATTTCTCCAAGGGACAAAGGGATGCAGACTCAAGCACAAGTTCTGGCAACAATGGACTATAGTTTCTTTGCTCTCAATTCTCTTATGCCTTCAATGTATCCAAAGGGTTCCTTATATATCTTTTCAATGGGGTAATGAAAGGTTGAATCCGAGTGATCTCAAGGAATATGGAAGGCCAGGAGACAAGTGAGTCAGATCCATGTCAAAGAAAACTCCAAAAGGATTTGGATTTTTGTACACATCCCGATGTACGTGGTTTTAGAGGTCAAACCCGCGTATATACGTGATAAAGGGTTTAAAAGTCACGTATAGCAATTTTCACATGTTTTTAGGGATGGTCTAGGAAACATCAAAGGATAAAAAATGGTCCAAGGGGTATAAGGAGTCTGCAGAGGGACAAGGGAAGGCCATACAAGTGTAATTCACCATGTGTGGTAAAATATGCTATAATAGATGCCCCCTAATGTGTGAGGTGAGAGGGGCCATACGATGGCCGAAATACATTATAAGTCCATCCCAGAAGTGGAGTGATGAAGAATCCCAAATGGAAGACTAGCCACCCAATCAGCATAGTACAATGATACAACTCTGCATATAACTGCAAATACATATAGCAGTCCCGGAATCATAAGAGTACAATGGCGATGAATAGGCATGATACAAAATATGACATAAGTGGTCATTGCCACGTACAATATACATAGATCAGAATCTCCATGATGAAGATATACAAAAGATCATTATCTCCATAATGGATGAAGATATACAATGGATCAAGATCTCCATAATGGCTGGAAATGTCTGACATATACTGGAATCAAGTCATGAGAGTTGAAATCTCATGAACACTGGCATGATCAAGGAGGTAGCATATAAGAGCTGCCACCAATCTATAAGGTATTCTACACAAACCACTACGAGTACAAGCCCTACTATGTGAATAGAGGTGTCGAGGTCGAACATAGTAGTCCATCGCCTGATTACCGGTCAATGATGTATACCGTTAACAGATGCGAGATCACCCACCGATAATGATAATGGGAATCAAGGTACTAGAGTGAAAACTAACAAGTGTGAATAGATGTGTTGAGATCGAACACTTGAGAGAATCCATCGATCGGGGGACATGGATGTACTCCCAAAGAACTGTCGATGGTGAGAGAACCTGCCACTGATGACTGCAAGTCTCAAGGCACTCAAAAATGACTCTAGATTCCATTCCCAGAATAAACGATCTAAAGTCGATGGGATGAAATCTGCTGGAAGCAGGGAATTAAGGCATCCCCCATCATCCAACATGAGGTACTCAACAAAGTTGTATAATGTGGAAGGACTCGATCATAAGGTGCACGAACCAGTAACTGTACCGGGAATGGACAACATGCAAAGTCAAGATAACTAAGGAATGGCCGACTCAGGTTTTAGCTTCCTTCAAACAAGAGCATAGCGATGAATGGTGACTAAATAAAGGTAGCATAGACTCGATATACAAAACCGGGACATCTCTGCGACACAGGAGGCATCGACAGATGCTCCATGGGGACTAGAAGCTTAACCAGTCAATGGAGATAAACTCAGATAAACAAGTATAGCTCCTAAAGTCAAACTATAAACCTAACCAACAGATGTGATATACAGTGCTCTGTTTGAAGGCAACATGACTCGACAGCTGCCAAAGATAATATCTTTCCTTGTCCGGATTTTTGGTTTTTTAATTTTTTTTGGACTTTTTCAAATATTTAAAAATCTTGAAAAAAAATAAAACTTCTTTGTAGTTACAAACTAGGAGGAGGCGAGTATCATAATGGGAAAACAAACTATTTCCAAGCAGTGGAACATACCTATGCTCCATGCAAGGATACATGTGTAGGATAGCAACACTCGGGGGAAAGTTCCCTCTCAGTAAAAATAGGGAATCAAGCTGCAAAGGATATATAAAATGGATCTGCATGGCTAGACATGAGACAAGCTAGGGAAATATGGCTAAAACTCAATGTCAGGGAAGCTGGTGTAAGGCTCAATAAGGCAGGCAAAGCTCATGATAATGCAATTACAACTTGACATAAGGGAGTCCTGAGGGAAATAGGCCAGCAAAAGATCAAGAGGAGTATGAGGCTCTTGTGAAATGTCATGACATACTATACAATGGACTCCCACACCCTAAGGGACAAAATGTCGGCATGGGCACCAAATGCAAATAAGGCGCTAACTAGGGTACCCATGTAAGGTCAAGCTCTACCATTCACATAATGCCACTTCTAAAACAACAAGAAGGTTCTATGACATAATCGAATGGGTTTGTACCTAATGCTATAATGAAAAGATCATAAGGTCATGAAAAATGAAATCAGAGGTGATCCTAACCTATATGCCAGTTTAAACATTATACCTGTAACGGGCATGAACGGGTCAACACAACGGTCGAAACGACGCTCAAAATGGTCTTCTACGTCATAAATTACCCCAAAAACAGTCCAAAAGGATTAGAAATGGTCCAAATTTGATTCCACGTCCAACGAGCTCCACACTACATAATTTTGATGGAGCCCGCTACCCCAAAAACAAGAAATACCTAAAAAACATGATGATGACATCATCATAATGTTTTTTTAGGTATTTCTTGTTTTTGGGGTAGAAGGGTTCATCAGAAGTATGCATTGTGGGTAATCGGATGTGGAATCAAATTCCATATGTAACGAGCTCCCTCGATCAAAATTTGAGTAAACAAACAGGGAGATATGTCAAAAATACGAACAAAAAAGTAGTTTTTTTAATGACAAATATGTCAATTCAACCATTATGGTTGACTCATTTTATTGGAATTCTATTGGTTCTGGAATTCCAACTAACAAGAACTTATTGTCGACACGTTTTCTTATAAGGCCCATTTTAGACCCGAAATTTCCTCTAATGCCAGTTGTTGTTTTTACTAAAGTCCTATAAGCCCAAAGTGCAGAGAAGAGAGTCAAGTGTGAGTTGGATTTGTGATCTCCAATGATCTTATGCAGCATAGTTTTCAAAACCTTATTAATGCCCTCTACCTGACCATTAGCCTATGGGTAATACGAAGTATATCTTTCATTGAGAAAAGTCATCTTAGAGCTTAACTAAAGGATCATCTAATTTTGGAAATGACATTTGTGGTCAGTGACTATGGCCTACGGGAATCCAAACCTAGTTATCACATGGTTAAATAAAAAGAGGGCGGTATTATTACCATCCTATGCATATGTAGGAATTGCCTCATTCCATTTTGTGAAGTAATCGATGGCTACGATGATGTAACCATGCCCTTCAACTGAGGTGGGCTTACAATGCATAAAATCAATACCCCACTTGGAAAAAGGTCCAACATCAATGACAGGGTGTAAAGGAGTAGGGAGGGTGCACTTTTTAGGATAAAAATGTTAAGAGGGTGGGAATTTCTTAACCACTTCATGGAAATATTTAAATATTGAAGGCCAAAAATACCCAGTGCGGAGGATTTTTTGGGAAGTAGCCATCCAAAACAAATGAGCCACACATGCTCTAGAGTGGCAGTCATTCAGAACCTATTCAACCTCTTCATCTGTAAGGGACCATCGAATGATAGATTCAATACCGCATCGATACAACGTATCATTTAAAATGAGATAGTACTTTGTGTTGTGATGGATACGACAATGATCGTCACAAGATATATCGGGCTAAAATATATGAGTCTGGAGATAGATGATCAAATATTCATACCATGGATCCGTTGTGCTTATTAAGAACAAAAATTCATTCGAAATTTAATCGTTGGGCTCAGCTTCCATCAAATCACAGGGAAGGTCACACATCAACTCCGCAAAAACCAAGGATTTCTTCGAAGTAGCCTTGGAGAACTCAAGATCAGATTCGTGTGAGATAATAATCCAATGGGAATACTTTCCCCCTAGTACCTGATGAGTAAGAATGTAGTACATTGGGTTTTTTTCCACGAGTACAATTATAGTACGAAGTAGAATGCAATCATGAAATTTTTGTAGAGAAATGACCTTAGCTAGAGCTAACTTCTGCACATGCGAGTAATGGGTTTCAGAGTCAATGAGACTCTTACTTAGGTAATATATCAGGTGTTCTTGGCCATTGGGATTTTCTTGTACTAGAACCACTCCAATGGTAGTAGTGGAGGAAGCAACATATAACAAAAATTCTTTTGAATAATATGTGGGGTGGAACACCAGTGAATGGGTCAAAGCGTGTTTCAGATTATGAAAAGCACGTTGGGCCTAGTCATCTTAGAAGAATGAAGTGTTCTTCTTCAGGAGACAGATATAAGCATGCATTTTTTCTTTGAAGTTACATACGAAACAATGAAGAAAGTTTTCCTTCCCTTGCAAACTTTGGAGGTCGGTGATGTTTGTCGGGGCGGGTAAGGCTAGAATAGCATAAATTTTCAAAGGATCAATCTAGATGCCATCTTGGGAACCCACAAAGCCAAGAAGACATCTAGTCTCAACACAAAAGATAGATTTGTGTCAGTTAAGCCAGATATTATAATGATGACATCTCAGAAAAATGTCCCTAAGATGTCCTGGATGGTCCTCTTATTGTTGATAATGAGTAGGGAGATCGTCAAGGTATAGCTCCACGATGTGCTTGATATCGTGAAAAGCATAGGACATGGCTCACTGGAATGTAGCTCTGATGTTTTTCAGACCAAAAGATAAATTCTAATATGCAAAGGTTCCCCATGGGAAAATGAATGTCATTTTATGTTAATCGACGGGTAGAATCTCTATCTGATTGTAGCCGAAAAATCCATCCATAAAAGAAAAGATGACACTCCCAGCATAGTTATCGATGATTTGATCGATATACGAAGTATGGATATTGTCCTTTGGACAAGCCTTGTTTAAGTCTTGAAAATTGATACAAACCCTAATAGTTCCCTACTTCTTAGCCACAGGGACAATATTAGACACCCATTCCATCAGGGGTACGAGATAAATAAACCCCACATTCAGAAGTTTCTCCATTTCGGCTTTAATAGTGTTGTAATCTTATGGATCGCAGAGGGTTACCAATAATACACATTAAAAGCATACAGTCATATTAGAGACAAGAGACAAGAACACAGATGTGGAATAATAGATTATATTCTAGTAAAAGGGTCCATACAAACACAGAACTGAACCAAGTTCTCATCTGCCTCAATAGCCTAATATATATGATTTGCAAATAGCTACAAATAACTACCTGTTGGTTCGGTCAACTGACACGACCTTATTTGGCCGACCTAATCTCTAATTAGTCGGCTGATCAACTTAGTTGGCTTACCAAATAGCTCCTCCAACATCTCCCACGCGAGCAAAACTATTCTTCGTCCCGAAGAAACAGGGGAGGTACTCAAAAATTCTTTGCCTATCTAAAGTAATTATTTCTTTGTTTGTTTTTTATGGGCTATGAAGTCAGATAGTTGGTTGTTTCTGTATACATACTTGAACAATTGCTTCTGCTGTCATGGCCAGTTGATGTTGGAATTCTATCCAATTTTGCAGTACTTTCTGTATGTCGATGGTTAATGTTGTAATACTTGATAGAGTCGACATCTTCTCTTGAATGGAAAGGTCTGCTATCATTTCCATGTTGGGACCCATAAAATGGTCTTTCTCTTCAGCTATCTCTAGAATCCTTTTCATCTGTGGATAGATGGTGTCTAATTTGTCCAAGCTCGGGAGTGCCTGTTGTACCCATTAGTGTGCTTGTCTCTCGAGCTTCTATAGTTTGGCTGTTTTGAGCACGATTTGATCTTCGATAGTTCCTCTAAATGCTTCTTCCACGCTCTTTCTCTTCTCTAGTGCTTGAATTTCTTATCGAGTCTGTCGGGTCTACTAGAATACTTTCCCATAATAAGTAGGCCAGTCTCGTAGTACCCCTTCCATTATGACAAACTCCTCCATGTGATCTTAAGGCACTTTGTAAGCTTCTGAGAAAGTTGTGTGCTGCTTTATCAGTAGACTAGTTCTTTCTTCTTTTTTTTCTTGTCTTGTGTTTTGCATCTTTACATGTAGGGCTGACACCATGTTTTTTAATAGCTGATATGCCTTTTCAAGTGGCTTGTCGGTGTTGGCCACCATTGGTCCTGGTATCATAGATTGTGCTAGGTTTCTACATTTTATCGGGAACTCGACTTGTTCCTTATCATTGTCATCGAGATCCTTTGGTCTACTCTAGATTGTTGTTTTTGTTTCTATGGCCAGAGTTTCCAAGAGTTGTCCCAACTCTCCATCCTTCAGCTTTGTTGCATCGACTGCATTGGTCGACCCAAGTTGGATAATGTGGACCATTGCTACTTGTGATTCATTTTGGTGATCCTTCTTCTTTCTATCTCTCTTCCTCTTATGCCTGTGTTGTTTTGCTTGCTCCTGTACTTGTGCATCTGTAAGGGTTAGCCTTTCTGGTGGTTGATTTTTCAACAGTGGATTGTCTGGTTGCCAGTCTGCAATGGTTAATGGAACTTCTGGTTGGGTATTTGGGATGATTTCTACAGCTGGGTGTGTATCTGGTGGATTTTGTGCAAAGGGTTCAGATATAGACGTTTCTGGTATTGATGGTTCAGGTAAAGGTGCTTCAGGTGAAGATGGTTCGGTGGTAGGTTTTGGGTTGGGAAGTGGTGGTGGTGATGGTGAATGGTCATGTGTGATTGGTGTGGTGGGGATGTGGTTAGGTGTTAGGTCTTCAAATTGTGGGGGTGAATCCTCTAGGATGTCAGAGAACAAGTTGCTGATTTCCTGATTGATTTCTTCTAGGTTATCTTCTTCCCTATCTCTTGCTACCTCATTGGCTGGTGGAGGGGGTGCGATGTCGGTTGGGATAAAGGACGAGATTTGACTTGTGACAACTTGAGTTGTCTTGTCGGGGTTCCTCACAAATGTTGATTTCAAAACTCCCACAGACCTCGGCTTCTGAGGTATTTGGCCAAGTTGTGGAGGAATAAGCTGTCTTGATCCACCAGCTTCGAACAGAGGACACTTGGTGGTGATGTTCTATACAGAGGTAAGTAACTCAAGCAGTTTTTCAATGTAGGCCTGGAATAATTTGTCTTGGTCGAACCTCTTCTTTAAGGTTTCCGACATAGCATTTTTGCATATGTTGACTGGGATTATGGAGGGGAGCTTTGGAATTTCTTCCTGTGCGATCAGAGTCGGAGATAGGGGTAAAGGTGTAGATACTAAGTCGACAATATTTTCGGCCGTTGAGGTGTTTGTACTTTTTTCCTTTTCCAGCCGACCTTGCTGTGCTCCTACATCGACAAATTTTTGGAACTGTGTCTTGATTGGAAATTTATTTGCAATGGCATCTTCTATAATGTCAACAACAGTAGCTAACAGTTCCTCTTCGTCCTCAGAGTCTAAGAGGATCAGCTTGCGCTTCCCCTTCCCTTTTGTCTCAGTTGCTTTCTTTCTTACTGCTGCTATTTCCTTTGCTAGCTTTTTGATTTTTTCTTTGGTTATGTCATACTTAGGATTGTCAGACTCAATATATCCCAATTCTTCCCCTTCCTCCTATTGTTGTGCTGGGATGACACTTTTCTTAGCTCGATTGGCTACCTGTTGTTCTGTCTATGTACATTCCCTTTGGGCTGTCGGTGGTATCATTGTGATTTGAAGTTGGTTGGTATCCTCTGCTGGTGTTTCCTCCAACATGAAGGTGCTGATGTGTAGTCAGATTTCATAAAATTCTTCCTTTTCTTGGTCTGTTAATGGTTCTTCTATTGCTAGGGTTACTTCCTTGGCTTTTGCTGGTATTGACAGTTTTGTTCCAGACTGTTGAGCTAGTTCACGGAAGATCTCTTCAACTGTTGGATAGTAGTTGAGAGTATTTGCTTTTGCCTTTGTGTCTTGCATATACCAAACTGCAGTATGGTCAATCTCTAGTTGTATGTGTGCGGTTTTTGGAAGACTTCATTGGATGTTTTGGGGCACCCTCCATCTGGTCGTCTGAACTTTGAGCTGTTGGAACTGGTTTTCCAACAGTACTTTGCCATTTTCCAGTTCCTTCAATGTTCCAGTCTGGGCAAATGGTTTGAACCTCCACATATGGAATTTTGTGGGTTCTTGAAACTACTTGTCCCTAACTAGGCACAAGTAGTACATTACTATCCATATTATCAGGGACGAGAACCCTATAATCCCTCCCGACTACTGGCATTTCTCATAGATTCCTTTGAGAATGTCGATGACATACTGAGCCCGTCTGTAGACTTTTCCCATGTCGACTATCATATCTACTACCTCTAGCATATCTAATTTTTGGTCTCTTTCTTGACCTATTGTTGTAAGCCCTATTGCTATGATTTTGGCCACAATTTATGGCATCCGGGCTTGTATCTAGCTAATCATTAGCCCTTTTGAATTCTTACCTGATGGTGTTCTAGTTAATCACTCTACCGTCCCTTCTTTGATGCCGACTGGGACTGGGTCACCTAGGTTGGATAGACCAATCAGTTTATATATTACTTCTCCAGAGATATTGACTAGCCTATCGAAGTAGAATCTCCCGTTGTGGTATCGGCTTATAATGAATTTTACTGTCGTTTCTTTTGTTCCTCCAAAACTTGCCATGAATGGTGTGTTCATGTAGTTCACGATAGAGCTGTGGTTTACCTTCTCTGCTACTTGGGTTGGTTTCTTGTTGACATAGGCCCATTCCTTGATCTCAGCCCATGTTTTCACCCATGAGGTCTCTTGGACCTTTGCATTTTTTATGTTTCTTAACCTCCTCATTAATGGGGTTTCAACAGATTGTTGTTCCTTTGTCTTTGTTGTGGCTCTAGTTTTTTTTGGGGCCATTTTGTCAATTCTTTGTTCAACTTTACTTAGGGATTCTCATTTCTCAGTTTTCTATTTGCTAAATTGCTCTCTCTGTTCAAAATACTGTACATGATCCTTTTCCGGTCCAGTATTTATAGGTGGGGCATTTGATGTTTTTGTTGATGGGCATATTAATGGCGAAAGTAATGGTCCAGCATGGTAACTTGATTTTGTGTTAATGGTGATTTGATTTTGGTGTTCGTAGTCATGAAGGAATGATGTGACCTTCGGGGTTGTTGGTCGATGTCGATCATGGGAATGATCGATGGTGGTATGTCGATGGGTTTGATGTCGCCTGTCGAAGCATTGATTTCCTGTCATCCTCATTTATGGGTGTTGGTTCTTTTTTTTTATTTTTAGATTTTTATAGTTTTTGTCTGGCTGTTATGGTCATTTTTTTTTCTAAACTTGTTTTAATTTCTGTACCACTTTAGTCGGGCGCCATTAACAAGTTTCCAAAATACTATGCCTTGTAACGTCCTTAATCAGACTGATCCATTGGCATGAATCTCTTTGACAACATAGGGTCCCATCCATTTTGTATGTAGCATTTTGGGTTTTCCTTTTACTCGGCTGTTGTATAGTAGGGCAAGGTCCCCTACCGATAGGTTTTTGTTTTTGATATTACAATCGTGCCATGCCTTCTGCTGTTGATTTTGGATTTCTTGGTGTTGTGGATAAATCAATCGGTGTTCTTCTAGCTTGCTTAATTGCATCAGTCAGTCCTTCCTTCCTTTTTCGACATTGACATGTAAAATTTCTGCTATAATAGGTGTTTGTTATTGAAAATGTAGTGGAACCATTGCTTCTTGTCCATAGACTAGTTGAAATGGTGTTTGGTCTGTCAAGCGCTTGTATGCTGTCCTGTAAGCCCATAGTACTATAGGTATCTTCTCATCCCAGTCATCTTTGTTGGTGTTACAGATTTTTGTTTGGCCTTTTGTTAATGTTTTGTTGAATTCCTCAATTGCTTCATTCAACTGAGGGTGATAAGTTGTACTACGTCAGTGGTCAATTTGGAACTGATCTGTTAGTGCTTTAATGATTTTATTAATAAAGTGTGACCCTTGATGACTTATTAGGGTTATTGGACATCCAAATATGGTAATGATATTTTCATAGATAAATTTAGCAGCTATCTCAGTGGAACATGTGTCGATTGGTTCTGATTCTACCCACTTGGTTAGATACTCTACTATAGTTATTATGTACCTTGTACCTGTTCTTTTTACTGTATGGGGAATGGTCCTATGAAGTCGATGGGGTAGATAATTCCTGCTGCAAGCATATTATCAATCTCTTTCTTGACTATCTCTTTGTACTTATGAGCTAATTTATATGGTCTCTTCTTTGTTAGAATAATCAACCCATAGTTAGCTACCTTAGACATTAAATTAATCATTTTTGTCTTATTTTCCTAGTTTCATGATTCCACCTTATGAAAGTTGTCATCTACACATCCATAGTGGTCAAACTTGCTAATTTTGACTCATGAAGTGCTTGGGAAACCTCAAGGAATCAATTCTACTTTATTCCTAGCCTCCTAAGTGCCCTTCTGCTTTTTCTGTTGTATTGCCTGCTTTTTCAGTGCTTTAAGGAAATTGGGAAAGTTTGACTAGGTAAGGTTAACTAGTTTTTTGTCCTACACATCCTCCACTCTTTTCTCCTATGAAAATCATGTATGAGTTGTATTTCCATTAGCTTTTAGCTCACCCAAGTGCTTTTTCCAAATCATGAGCTCCTTGGCTGTTTTGGAAACTACTTTATGCACCTATGGGGGATTTGCTTAATTTTAGTAAGCCTGCTTTTGACTAGATTTGAATTGCATCCTCATGCATTCAAATCCCTTATGTAATTATTTATTGTGGCAGCCTATTATGTTACAGGGTTGGCTATTGTACAATGATTTAATATAGTTTAGTGTTCATCTCCATATTCAGTCTCTTTTGTGAGTGATTTTGCGTGTACAATTGATAATTGTTGTGAGTGTTATTGTTCTATCACTGGGTTCAATTTCGACATGGTATCAGAGCCATTGTAGATCAATTTCTCTCCTTCAAATTTGTTTTGCAGGTTGGACATCAATGACTGCGATCCTTCTACTGATAGCCGGGACAATTTCTGAGCTATGGATCAATCTCAGAAGATCATCTTGACTCCCTTCAAATTCTTTGAATGGAAAGATACTGTTGAGAGTGAAATGCCTCTACAGGATGACTATGGCAACAGAATCAGAGCCCAATGTAGCTGTAGAGAAGATAAAATGGCACAATAGGAGGGATGAGGCCTATGGTCTCTTGTGTCTGAGTATTTCCAGAGACCTCCTTTTCCATCTTGATGGATTTACATCATCGAATGAAGTATGGGATAATATTACTGATATTTTTGGAAATATAGATGAGATGAGGGGACATCAAATAAAAAATGAGTTGATCTCCCTGAGTCCCAGTAGCTTTGAATCCCTGCAACTCTATTTCTCCGAGTTCAAAGCACTTGTTTTGCAGCTAAAACAATGTGGGATCGAAAAGAAGGATGATCAGCTGGTCTTGGACATACTCTCGAAGCTTGGCCCTAACTATTTAGTGTTTTTTTTGACCTTATATGCCACAAAGTTGACAGCTAGAACCCGGAAGATGCCTAGCCTTGCATATTTCATGGAATCTCTCACACAAGAACAAGACAAGCTGGTGATGATGGGCACCATCAAACCATCCAAAAACCAAGCTCTGGTTGCTGGAGATTCGAAGGTGGATTCAAAAAGAAAAAATAAAGCTAAAAATACATTTGAGAAAAAGAGAGACAAGAACAAGTCTCCGGAGGAGCCATAAGGTTCCAAGAAGAACAACCAAAAGAAGAAGAATAAAGGAGAAATGAGCAAGTGCGCATACCGCAGTAAGGGAAATCATACTAAGAGCTCCTGCATGAAGAAGCAAATAGAAATGCTGACCCAACTCCTGGAGAAGAATGGCATCTCCCTTCCAGATAGCTCAAAGAAGAGAGAAGGAGTATCAAGTTCATAATACAGAGAGAGAGTTCATGCATTGGTTGCTGGCACATCAAACTCACCTAGTTTCATCATTGATTCTGGAGCTTCAAGACACATGGTTTTGACCAATAAGGAATTCACCTCACTTGACATGTTGAGAGGACCACCAATAGTACTAGGAGATGACTCTCTCACTAAAAGTTTGGGCAAAGGGAGGATTGATCTTGATCATGGTCAGTTCAGCAATGTGTTGTATGTTCCTAGTCTTGCCTCCAACCTCTTATCAGTGTATCAGATGACTCACAATGGGTCTCCAAAGAAGGTCATATTCTCCCCTGATGAAGTTGAGATCACAGAGATCTCAAGTGGCAAATTCATTGCAAAAGGAGTTGCAAATCATACTTCGAAGGTATACATGTTCTCACACTTCCTACCCTACTCAAACCCCTATGCTCTTCTGATTCATGCCAATGAGTCAAGCAATATTTGGAATGAAATATTTGGCCACCTAAATTACAAGTATATTTTTTATCTTAGTGAAAAAGAGATGGTCATAGGGTTACCAAAGATAGAATTTTCCAAAGGAGTCTGCTAAGGTTGTATCCTAGGAAAACACCCAGAGCATAAATTTGAGAGAGCTAGTCATGAGAGAACCTCTGCACCCCTCAAGTTGATCCATAGTGATGTTGCTGGCCCATTCCCTCATATGTCCATGAGTCAGGCCAAATATGCATTGAATTTCATAGATGAATTTTCCAGGTATTGCTGGGTTTACTTCCTGAAACACAAGTCTGAAGTTTTTGGCCTCTTCAAAGTCTTTAAGGCTTTGGTTGAAAACCAGTCTAGGAGGAAACTCAAGGTCCTCAAATCTGACAATGGTGGTGAGTATGTCAAGTCTGAGTTTATTCAATATTGTGTAGATGCAAGTATTCAGATGCAGCATTCTATCCCTTACACACCACAACAAAATCGTGTTGCTGAGAGGAAGAACAGATCACTGAAGGAGATGGCAACAAGCATGATGGAGGCCAAAACTTTGCCACCAAAGTACTGGGACGAAGCTATAAACTATGAAGCCTATATCCAGAATAGGGTGCCTCATAAAAATCTTGATGGTATGAATCCCTTCGAAGCATGGAGTGGGCACAATCTAGATGTGACCCATTTCAGGATTTTTGGCTCAAAGGCTTGGGCTAGAATTCCAACATAAAAGAAAAAGGCTTTGCATCCCCAAAGGAAAGAGTGTCTATTTGTTGGGTACTATGAATATTTAAAAGGGTAAAAGCTAATAAATTTGAGCACAAAAAAAGCCTTCATTGAAAGGTGTGTTTAGTTTCAAGAAGAACCCCTAGCAGCGGTAGAAGTTGGAGAAGCCTCTTCACCACCAGATCCTCTGAAAGTAAGTGAAGAGATTGTTGAACATGATGATTCTGATATGTTTGATAGTGATGAGTTTATTTCAGATCCTAACAGCCCTACAAGGCCAAATTGGGCATCCAAGACCATTCATGCAGCAGGAGAGTTATCCGGGAATCCTAATGACCCTAGGAGGACTAGATCTCAATTTGAGAGTGCTCTGTGCAAGAAGGATCCTATGTTTGCTGAGAAATTCTATATGATGGTGGAATAAGATTCTCAGACATATGAATATGCAGCAGGAGATCCAATATGGAAAGCATCCATGAAGAAAGAGTTCAGCTCACTCCAGAAGAGCAACACTTGGGAGCTGGTGGATCTTCCCCCAGGGAGGAAGCTAGTTTAGTGTAAGTGGGTGTACAAGAACAAATTTGCTGTTGATGGTTCACCTCTGAAGTACAAGGTCAGATTGGTAGCCAAGGGCCACTCACAGGTTTATGGCATAAATTACAATGATACCTTTGCACCAGTGGCAAAGATGGACTCCATCGGGCTAGCCTTAGCCATTGCAGCTTCAAAACAATGGGAGGTACATCACATGGATGTAAAGTGTGCCTTCCTGAATGGAGATCTCACTGAAGAGATATACATGCAGCAGCCTCAAGTATTTTCTACTAACCCATCTCTTGTGTGCAGGTTGAGGAAGTCATTGTATGGGCTAAAGCAAGCCCCCAGGGCTTGGTATGCCAAGATTGATAGATTCTTGCTATCACTGAATTTTGTTCGGTGCAAATCAGATCCAANNCCATGTATGCCTTGGATTTGCTGAACAAATTCAAAATGAAGGATTGCAAGCTAAGCAAGACTCCTTTCCTTTCAGGAGTGAAGCTTGAAGAAGCTGATTCTTCACCTATGGTAAACAATACACTGTATAGGAAATTGATTGGATGTTTGTTGTATCTTACACATAATAGACCTGATATTTCTTATGCAGTAAGTGTGGCTTCTAGATACATGGATCAGCCTCATGAGATCCATTGGAAAGCAGCCAAAAGGATCCTTAACTTTGTTCAGGGAACAAGGACACATGTGATCTTCTATAAAGAAAAATCTGATCTTGATTTGATTGGGTTTACTGACAGTGATTGGGCAGGTGATAGCAGAGATAGAAATTCCACATCAGGATATGTGTTCATGCTTGCAGAAGGGCCAATTAGCTGGTCAAGCAATTAACAGAGTGCCATTGCACTCTCATCTACAGAAGCAGAGTACAGAGGAGTTGTAAATGCAGCAACTCAATGTTTACGGTTGCAGGGGTTACTTGGAGAGTGTGGCTTAGAATCAGAATAATCAAATACCATCTACTATGATAACTAGAGTACCATTCAAATCTGCAATGATCCAGTTCAGAAGCAGAGAACCAAACACATTGAGATCCATATGCACTACATCAGAGAGCTTGTGCATGATGGCACCATTCACCTACTCTTCTGTGCATCTTCAGAACAAGTAGCTGATATCTTCACCAAAGAATTTTGTGAGAATACCTTCAGCAATCTCAAATCATTGCTGGGGATTGCTGATAATGCTGTGAAGCATGAGTGAAGACAATATTTCCAAATTTTCACTACTACATTTCGATCCAAAATCCGACGGTTACTTCCGACGGTGCGTGGATTTCTCTTTTTAAACCTACCAAAAATCACAAAGTTATTTTTTTTTTTTTGTAAATGTAACCACCAGCGTCACTTAAGCGACGGATATTCTCATAACCTTCGGTTAAGCGATGGACATTCCCATAACCATCGCATATCCGACGCTTAGGATAAATACTTTACATCCAAGCACAATACTTTTTATCAAAGCATAGCGGTTTTTTCTTTAAGGAAAAGCTCTGATTTTAACTAACCGTCGCATATCCGACGCTTAGTTTTTTTCTTTAAGGAAAAGCTCTGATTTTAACTAAAAGTATGAAGCCCTATACTTCGACATGATTTAGATTGAAGAGGGGCTTTGCAGCACACCACGGGTTAGAGCTCTGCCTATCCTTCTTCTTTCTTGCTGAGGAGGGTGCAGACAAACACCTCTCGTGGGTTTTTTCTCACCATTAGGTCTCAGGAAGAGGAAGGAAAGCAATATCAGATCGGTCGGTTTTTCAAGTCCTTCAGAGAGATGGTAGGGGAGAAGCCCAAGACAAGCAACGTGTGGAATACAGTGAAGCCATTTGTCAATGGAGGAGCCTCTGGTATGCTCGCAACGTGTGTCATTCAGCCCGTGGACATGATCAAGGTGTTTGATTTATGTCTTCCTGTTATGCTCAGATTTTTGGTATTTTTTTTTCTCGCTTATTTTCAAATCCGTTGGGGGAGGAGATCGAACCTTCACCCCAAGCTTCACTTTTGTATTTTTGGAAGTTCTCAGATCCAGCTCAATATAATATGGATACATAATTTTATGCGCGTCCATTGAAAAAAATTATCTTCTTGTTTTGTATTATTACATCCTCAGGCTTGTTTAAGGCCCAAATAACTGAAATGGGACATAATCTGATGAATCACTAAGTTGCAACATCATTTTGTTTTTGGATATAAAGGTTGACCCGAGTTGGGCCAATTGTTGCAGGTGCGCATTCACTTGGGTCAAGGTTCAGGCTATGACGTGGAAAAGAACATGCTCAGGGATGAGGGTTTTGGTGCTTTGTACATCTGTTAGCCTACCCTTCTGCTGCTTGCTTTTGTCTAAGATAAGCGAAGAAAACTGTTCCACATGCCTAATGTTTATCTATTTATCCATCAAATACAAGATTCAGTTCATGCAAAGAACGTGTTCTCACTTGGGTGTAGGACCTCTTGAAGAGTTTGTTAAACAAAAGGCACAACTTATTCCTTACTATACCCCCTCCTGCCATGTTTGCAATACTTTGACACACCCTCAATGAGGGTAGTCACTACCACTACCAATGTTATGATGAGGTTTGAGATTACTTTCATGGACATACGTGAAGAATCAAGATTCCAGTGACTGAGAAAACAAACCAGAAAAGAGTGCTGCAAAACACACTATCAATCTGCAAAAACACTCTCCACATGAAAAAATGCACTCTGTATCTTTATAAAGTTAATTTACTCTGCAGCTACAAATATACTTCCCAAACACTCCAGAGCAACTACAGTCTTTGATCTGCTCACAACTGAAATTGTGGAAAGAAAGAGTGAAAACTGATTCCTTCAAGAAATAGAATCTATAATGTTCATGTTTTGTGGGGATTTTCTAGGCTTTTTTCCCTTGTTTTAGGGCTTGTTTGCTTGCAAACACCTCACATCATACATGTGGTCTCATCCATATTGTTTTTTTTTCTATGTTTTCATTTTCCTGTCAGGAGGGGCGTCTGTCTGCATTTTCCTAAGAGGAAATGCCTCAAATGTTTTTTGGGCAATTTGTTACCGTTTATGTTCTGGAAAAGAAGCAAAGTGGTTACACAGTTGGGTCTATGCTAAATTCTCTAGTCAATTTAAGGGCATTTACTGGATTGAACTTTTGCACAACAAAGCTCTTAAATACTTGCACACTACTAAATATATGATAATATCTCCAAAAAAGCATTTCTTATTGCAAGAAAAAGTTGTCTTTCTTCCTTAGTTTCACAACCTGTGTAAATAAAATAAGAATCAGTTTCCTAAAAAACAAAGTGAAGCTTAGGTGTAAAAATGCTCTAGGCAGGTGTAAGGGGTTAAAATGGCAGGCAACTCTGCAATATGATTTTAATATCTCAGTTTTGATTCTTAGAAAGAATTGGAAGTGGGAGAAAAAGAAAAGAAACCTCCCAGGTAAAAAATACTCCCATTCCATGCTCTTCTGTGACTCCCTCATTCACATTTATAACACTTTGTACCACATGATATACCCATGATTCTAAATAGCCTGTTCCTGTGGGAAGCTGAAAAGTTCCTCCTTGTGTAATCTGTATTAACTTATTTCTTATATTGAACATCAACCAGGATGGGAAGGTTGTAGAGTGGAGAATCATGTGCCAAAGAATCAACATCAGTTTTGAAATTAGCAAAGACCAGCAAACCTTCTGAAGTCTCTGTTTTGGGAGATGAACTGCATTACAGTATTGCTCCTTCTAATTCCACTTTCCAACTAACATCATTCTACCTGGACTGCCCAATGAGATTGCATTGGATTGCTTAGCCAAAGTTCCAAGGTTAATGCATCAGTAGCTCTTAGTAGTCTCCAAGGTATGGAAAACTGTTTTATCAAAAGTTTTATGAGTCTGTTGTTTCTTTCTTCAAATTCATGGGTTGGTTGATTAAGTAAAAGGTGCAAGAATGCATAAGTTGAATTGTGAAGATTGCGAGTCTGCAATATTGGGATTGTGGACCCTCCACCATTCACCTCTTCCCAAATAGATTAGAAAAGTAATTTGGTCAAAAGAATCATTCGAGTGTCAATCCAAGGGTGTACAAACTTTGATGTGCTCAAGATGAAGGAATCTCACTTGCATTTCTGGTTCCGGCAAGAACATCTCAAAAGGTTTTGAACTTCATCCTTACTCAATATTGAACAAAAGAATGTTTAATTCTATCTTTTTATTGTTTGGGAAATCAATTCTATACTCACTTGAATAACAATACAGACAGCTGAAACTTTTGAGAAATATAAAAGCAGAGAGCTTCTAGACACTTTCACAAATCAACAATACCGCTTTCTATGATAATCAAATCTCAACATTGCAGGGCAGGAAACATATCAGTCATAAGCATGATAAAACATAATAAGAGGGGGGATTTATATCGACCGAGAAGATGAGCTTAGACTGTCAGCATATTAAAATTAAAACAAAAAAACTTGTCAAATCAGGGAATGAAATCTACTT
>LPNX010609661.1:494996-572353 GCA_001517045.1 Pseudotsuga menziesii
AATAAAGAAGTATAGTAGAAGTACATTAAAGTTGGCTGAATTTCCATATTAATGGGAACGGACCTGCATTTATTGACTCTATTGCTCCATTAAATGACTAGGTCAACTTCACAGTAGTTATATGGATTAGTATAGATGAAGGAGGTTCCCACCATTTTTTCTCATTATCATTCAGCCTTCCCTCTTTTGATAAATGTTTCAATTGTAACATTTACAACATTAGTTGTAGCCTTAATGGCAGCATTAATTGCATCAGTATGGTCTGTGTTATCACGTGGAAATTGTTATTTACCCATGGCTTGGAGAGATTTTGAGTCTGGTTGTGAGAGGAAAACGTCATTGGGAGAGAGTCTTATGATGATAAATGATCTCATAGCCACTTTTCATCTATTTTTGGCATTGGAGTTGCTTACGACTAGGAGGGTGCATTAAAGTTGTTGCCTAAAAATATGCGGAGTTAGTGAGTTGGTATGTGTGGGCGTGTTCTTATTTGACTTTGACACATATGAGGCAGACTACTTGAGTTGGTTGGTTGGAGAAGGATGCTTGGCACGAGTTTTCATGTAACCACCTACCCCTAGCATATGTATAATGTGAGGTTCTCTAGTCGGGGAAGATTTTTCTGGAGGGCACACCCTCTTAGGTTAGGGTTTGACCTTATCATGTGAAGTGATCCATTCCAGAGGATTCCTCTGTAACCTCCCCTCCTCTTTTATTCTATAAAAGTGGAGGGAACATTACTTCATACAGAAATAGTTATTATATACGAGATGTGATTTCTAGTGATAGTGCTTTGCTTTATGAGTTGGTGAGAAGCTGGTTGGTTTTGCATTGTACCCTTGGTAGACATTGATTTTGGTGTATGTAATATTGTTTTATGCTGGAATAGAAAGTTTTGTGATTGTTGTTACAGATTTAGTGTGCAGATCTGATTTTTCTTCTATTCATTGTTAGGATGATAGTGTGCTAATCTGATTTCTTCATAGATATGTTATCTATTTTATGCAGGGCTGATTGCAGATTTAGCATGCTGTTTTGGTTTTCCAGACCTGTCTTTTCTTAGATCTATCATTTGTTTGCTGCTGGATGATCTAAACCCTTCATATTTGGTGTCTACACTCTTGAATCTTCGAAGCAACATTTTGGTTTATGTAGATCTGAAGTTTTGATAGGTGTTTTAGAAGTTTTCCAATTCCACTGAAGGGTTTAAGTTCTATGAGTGGAGATCTACTGTCATGAGTTGAAATTTTAACATAAATTCCTAATAGGAAACCTAAGAGGAGTTCAGAAACTGTAGGATTATGAACCAATGTCACCTCACCCTAGTCCTTTTTCACTTTGGGTTGGTGCTTTACCGACCTCAAGGGGGATTCCTTAAGTGATCTCAGGCTTGCTTGTGAAGTGTATGGGGTTTATTTAACATTAAATCTGGATTTACTAGCTGTTGTTCAGTACAGTTTTAATTAAAAATCAGCAAGCAAAATTGTTAGGGCAGCATGATGGAAACGTTAATAAATGATAATAAATGCAATAAACACTAAAACTTTCACTAATTGATTAGTGCTTACCCTATTTTTGCAACAAAAAGTTACAGATCAACAAGTTGAATCAATGGAGATTCATTATTGACTGTATTGTGTTTTAGGAGCCGTAGATATGAAGTGTTGAATTCCTTGGACTTTTTTGTGTCTGTTTTATCTTTAGATATGTTTGTCAAATTTTATTTCCTGATTATTGTTTTGGGCATATTCTTTGTCAGTTTCAAATATACGCATTCATCCATAATTTCTAGAGTTTTAGTAGACTCTAAAGACATGATGTGAGAATTTCATTTTTTTTGCAGGGCCCTGAGATTCGAACTGGATTTTTAAAGGATGCAAAACCAATTCAGTTAAAGGAGGGTCAGGAAATCACAATATCAATAGATTATGAAATGAAGGGCGATTCTAACACTGTTACCATGAGCTATAAAAAATTGGTAGAAGATTTAAAGCCTGGTAATGCAATCTTGTGTGTTGATGGCACAATCACACTTACTGTGTTGTCAACTGATAAAGCAGTAGGCAATATGAGATGCCGCTGTGAAAATACTTATGTTGCTGAAAAATTCTGGTTGACCTTTCTACTTGTACATTGTTTTTTAGAACCGCTGCATTCAAAGTTTGATTATGGTAAGAAAGCTTCTTACATGTATGATCCTATGGTTTCCCCTTGCCCAGGGTTTATGTAGCTTTGTATTAACATGTGTACATAGGGATTTTGATATTAGTGTGCAATTATTTCGATATCCCAACATTTCAAGTGGATGCTCGGGGGAATTAGAGAACCATACTACCTAGGAGGACAGTGCAATTACCTATAGAACTGACATACTGCAAATACCTGCATTCTCAGATGTTGTCTTATGATGTCAAATTAGCAGTTAAGTGTTATAGGCATCAAGTTGCAACACTTTCCTTCAACACTGTATACTTCCTCCTAAAGCCGTGAACCAACATAACGTTCCATCTTTCAATGTAGAAGGAAATAAATGTAGCTTCTGAGCATCAAACATGAATGTATCAGGGTCCTCTAAAAGCGTGGAAGGAGAGATGGATTAATGTTTTTATTCTTGGCCACATCCTGAGTTTCCCTTATAGGAAACTCATAGACCATATATGTCCCTCCTCTTTTTGGTCTCCCATGGTAAGCAAGGAAGCAAATCCAAAACTGGAGCTGTAGGGCTTAGACTACTCAGATTTTGTTTTAGGTCTGTTAAATCCCCAAATAGGGACTTAGGGTTCAGCCTCCTCAACTTTAACTTCTGGTTCAGGTTGTGGAAAAATTGCAACCGCACTGTTATTTCAGAAAGAATCTCTCTAACAATTTGGGTTGCTGTAGAGGAACTGCTTTGACTGCTTGACCCAACATGGTTTGAAGTAGAGGGGTTTGAATCTTTGGTGATTTGTATATCAGTGCGATAGGATTTTTGTTCACTTGAAAGTATTTAAGTTTCCTTTCAATAATCTTTTTGACATTAATGAATATCTTTTCAATATCTCAATGTTGCTTTCCACCTGCAATTCTCAGAAAATTCAGTATAAACAACTTTTAAAGCATTCATAATTGTATTATGGTTGCAAGCAGAAATGATGATATTATAGTTGAATGCGTTTTAAAATGTATTTTGGTGTTTTGCATGCAGGTCGTTAAGGATGAAGTTATAATAGATCTCGTCGAACAATGACGTACTAATCATAGGAGAGTTTTGCAGCTTATAAATGGAACATCGTGAGTATGCTTAATATAATTTGTCCAACTTTCCCTTTTTTACCAGTCGCCTATTAAAAAGTAAATGACCACTTATCATCGAATTGAATGAAATGGCCTATCTATCATAAGGGGGATTTAGGTCCTATGTTCACGTCATGAATACCATTTCTGATGGCATACCCACAGAAGTTTTTGTTTGATATCAATTTCAACTCCTTATAAAAGTTGGCTTGAGTCCGAGTGTCTAAGGATTTTCTTTGTTTTCTGCTCCATAAACTCCATGGAATTGGTACTGTATGTTTTTCATTTAATTATTAAAATAACTGTAGTACATAGAAATTTTGTTTAGTGGCAGGCATAAAAACATATGGGATTTGATGCGCTGTATGCAGTTTGTTAATTTCAGTTCTTTAAGTTTGTTTCTGAAATTTTAATTTGACTTATTGACAATATATTGCTTATTGTGACCACAGGGATGAGGAGCTTCTTTGACAAGGTCTTGTATTAAACGATGACTTGCAAAGCGTGCTTGCAAAGCATGATGCTATAGCCTCAGGGTCTCCTTTACCACAACCACCTGTGGTTTCCAGCTTTCATACACCATCTGCCAGTTCCCCTTATGAGGAAGATGAGACTGAAGATGATTTTTCCTTTGAATAATGCTTTGTAAATCTCTAGATAGACCTCATTTCTGCAAGTCATAAGAAATTAGCAATGGAGTATTAATGGTAGTATATTTCTACATATACTCTGTTAAATCTTTGCACATATAATACTTATTATTTGCGTTCAATTTCAAGCATAAAGAACCTAAATTTCAAACATAAATTACCTTAGTATGGAGTAAAACAGCAGGGTATTATTGACAGTATATACCCTCATATACACCATTGAATCTCCATGCAAATTAGGAAGGTGCGAAGCCAGTCAACCATAGGGGAGAGTAAATATGCACTTTGTCCAAATATACGAGGCATCCGTTGCACTTGGTGGGAGCAAGACTTCCCGGCCAGGATTCAGTATCTTATGGTCAATTTCAGGCCCAACCCAGCATCACACAGAATATTGTATATAAAGCGCCTTCCCTTCAAGCAAGATCTCAAAGCAATTCCGGTCCGGTCAATTCAAAAAAGCTTCTCAGATGGGTGTTTTCCTATTTATTCTCACTGCTGGATCGGTCGGACGAGGAACGCAGTCTTCGATGGAACCAATTGTGGGATTTAAGAAATTATTTAGGAATGACAAACAGACCCCTTACGTCGGTGGACGGACTTGCTTGGGCAGATTAGACCAATTGCTATGGTTCAGTAAAAGCTTATCAGCAAAACAACTAGCACGAGGTAAGTATGATAACCAACCCAACTCGACTAGCATGAGGTCCGGTTGACAGATTCCTAGCCCAATAACAAGATAGCTCAGGAGGATAACCTAAAGATGACAAATTGAGGAGCAGAGTGAAAGTGCTGAACCAGGCCTCCCTCCCTTCCAATATAAGCATTAAAGGATTAATAAATTCAATAGGGCTCGCTGTTAACACAACTGTAGCTGTCCAACTGAACCAAGGGGATGGGGAAATGAGAATCCGTGCCATCCAGAAATAAATCACATGGGGAGCAAGGGGAGCTACAAAAGTCCTAATCGAATCGACTATGCAGTCGACTTCGTCCCTGAAGCAAGATGTAAAAGCTATGCCGGTGGTCATCTGTGTAAATGAAAATTGAAAATTGAAAATTGTGTTTCCAGAAAGACAATGTAATCATTTTATGCCGTAACTGTACTCATGTTCCCTCTATAGATTATCTTTAGCCTGCACTTTGAAACTGGTCTATACCCAATCTGCAAGTATTTTTTTTTTTTTTTTTTAAATCCACTTCCGTCGCTTAAGCGACGGTTCTACATGTCGCATTTCCGACGGTTAATCTCCATTTCCGTCACTTATGCGACGGTTCTATATGTTGCTTTTGCGACGGTTAATCTCCATTTTTGTTTCTTAAGCGATGGTTCTACAAGATTTTCTACAAAAAAGCGATGGTTCTCCCTGTCTCCTTTCCGACGCTTTATTGTTATAGACATCGTTTAAGTGACGGTTATTGATGTTGCTTGTCCGACGCCTTACAGTTAACCGACGGTAACTGAGGTGTCGCTTAACCGACGGTTATTAAGGTGTCGGATAACCGACGCCAAGTTTCCGATGCTTTAAAAAAAAACAATGTGTCGTACATGCGACAGGGAAGTGTCGAAAATCTGACATGACGGCCGTCGGATTTTTGGTCAAAATGTAGTAGTGTTTGTTTTACAGTCCATGTTTAAGGGAGGATTTTCCCACTGGGTTTTTGCCTCTTTCCTTGTTTAAATGGACATGCAGTATGTAAAGGGTGACTAAGCCTTATTGCTAGGCCCTATAATTTTCTGATATATTACTCATAAGTCAGGCTTAAGGGGGGGTGTTAGAATAATCAACCCATAGTTAGCTACCTTAGACATTAAATTAATCATTTTTGTCTTATTTGCCTAGTTTCATGATTCCACCTTATGCAAGTTGTCATCTACACATCCATAGTGGTCAAACTTGCTAATTTTGACTCATGGAGTGCTTGGGAAACCTCAAGGAATCAATTCTACTTTATTCCTGGCCTCCTAAGCGCCCTTCTGCTTTTTCTGCTTTATTGCCTACTTTTTCATTGCTTTAAGGCAATTGGGAAAGTTTGACTAGGTAAGGTGAACTAGTTTTTTTTCCTCCACATCCTCCACTATTTTCTCCTATGAAAAGCATGTATGAGTTTTCCTTCCATTACCTTTTAGCTTGCCCAAGTTATTTTTCCAATTCGTGAGCTCCTTGACTGTTTTGGAAACTACTTTATGCACCAATGGGGGATTTGCTTAATTTTAGTAAGACTACTTTTGACTAGATTCGAATTGCCTCCTCATGCATTCGAATCCCTTATGTAATTATTTATTGTGGAAGCCTATTATGTTATAGCATTGGCTATTGTACACTGATTTAATACAGTTTAGTGTTCAGCTCCATATTCAGTCTCTTTTGTGAGTGATTTTGCATGTACAATTGATAATTGTTGTGAGTGTTATCGTTCTATCACTAGGTTCAATTTCCAAATTCTTTACAGGCCATACATCAGGTTTAATGTCGATATTCATTTCACCCATTTCATGGACTAGACCTTTGAGATCTTTGTAGTCTCTAGAAAATACATCCTGGAATTCTTGTAGTAAATTTACTATTTCTGTTGTCTGTTCTTCACTCCAATAGTCTCCAATTTTTTATATTTTTGGTCGATCATCACTTGATATGTCAAATTGTTTAATTTTTACTTTAGCATCTAACCATTTTGGTGCTTTGGCTTCATTGATTGGTCAGCTACCTTCTTTAAACTATGAAAATGCGGTAGAAAATTATGCTGCAATCATTCAATTGGTTTCTTCGACTATCTCGACTTTGAGTATTATGTGAATTGGTTTTGTTGTTTGTAAATGGTATGATTTCCATCAAAAGCTTTTTCCTTCTGGATTTTCATTTTCCATTTGTAGTCTTGTCAATTGTGGTGTTGTCTTGATTTGTATGTTATTGCAGTTTATTTTCAGTCGGTCCTGCTGTAGGGTTTTGTTCCTAGTCGGTTGTATGAATGCCTTGATTTGTTTTGTAGTTTCGACTAACTTTTCATCTTGTGGTATAAAGCTGAAATATTTGATAAAATTTTCTCTTAGTTCATGCCATAGGAATGTTTCACTGTGAGCTTCTTCCATTTTGTACCATTTGTTTGGTAAGTCGGATAGCATCGATGGAAACAGGTGTGGCCATGTACATTCATCCTTCTACCCAAGTATTTTCCATTCTTTTTCACATGTTCTTATGTGGTCTTCTAGATCCTACCCTTGGATCAACATAGGTATTTGAGCTTGATTGGTTAACTTTTTTCCTCTAAATCTTTCTATAAAGTAGGTCGAAGCTGTTGTCCATGTCTGCAATTTTGATTGATGGGTATCCCACCATCTAGAAGCTTGTCCTATGACAGTTTCCACTAGGCTTTGTAGTTGGCCATGTTCACCAATGTTTCTGGATACTTGTTCTATATGCATAACTGGTGATTCTCTTTCTTTGTACCTTGGGATTTGTGTGATATTTACATTTTCTAGTTTTAGGGTAGGATATTCCTTGGTTTTCTTTTCAAATATTTTTGGGATGATGGACACCAACAAGCACTGTTGAACTAGTTTCTTCTACTCTTTTTGAATGGTCCAGCAACCTCTTGCTTGTGTTTCATAGTTCTCGACTTCCCAATCATATAATTTTGTGTCTGAATTGTATCCTACTGAATCTTGATTTCCTAAGTGAATTTCACCATAGACATTGGGTTCTGTGTAGTCTTCATTGTTTTGTATCTGATATAATTGTCAGATGTCGACTTCTTCATCAATAGGTTTTATCCAAGGTTCTCCTTGGGATGGATGGATAGGTACTATGACTTTTTTTCCATTCCCTTTTAGTTTTATCCTTTCCTTGTCTAAGGATATCAATGCTTTCATTTTTCTTCCCCAAGGTCAACCTACCAACACCAGGAAGGAACTGGATTCTTCCTTTGGGTCAATAATTTCAAAGTCGACTTTGGTCGATATTCCCTTTATGGTCGTGTCGACATTTCTCCAAACTCTGATAGGTTCAATCAGACCTTGGTCAACTAATTTTAGGTATATTCCTGACTCATATAGTCAAGGTCTACCCAATTGTTCCCAAGTGTCGCGGGTCATAATGTTTACTTGTGACCCGAAGTCGAGCACAACTTGTCGGACATGGTACCCTTCAATTTCTAGGTCGACAAGTGGGTCTGCATCACTTTTTTCCTTCTGGTTTAGACTACAGATATTTTTTGTTTTTTTTCTGTATTATTGTTGTGTTTTATTTTATACAATAAGTTAATGAATTGAGACACCACTTTATCATTTTGTACTAAATGTATTAGTTCTTTAATTGTGCTTTGTCAATTACCATCAGCTTCTTCTTGTTGAGCAAATTCTTTAAATATATTCATTGCATCTTTATACAGTTGTTTTTGTTTAGCTGGGTTAGGATAATCATTCTTTTATTTTATTTTGCTAATACATGTATTATCACTCCCAATTTTTGTCCCTTGTTGGGTTACTATATGCAGATTCTTTGTATTGATTATATCATGGTTTTGAACGCATGACAAGACATTAATATTTTTCTTTTTATTTATTTTATCAAGCATAGTAGGGAAATCCTCTAATGAGTGATCCCCTACTCCATAGCTAGTACATAATTTTAAATCAGTTCTGTCCTTGTATGGGAAGCCTGCATATCGGTGATCTTCTTTGTAGAATGTGAAACATTGGATGGGCCGACGTGGTCAGTTGTCGCGATTCCTAGAGAATCGACCTCGACCTCCATATCCTCCATGTCGGTTGTCGAACTAGTGCTCATATCGATGACCTTTGTACCTTTGATTATTCTATTCATTTTGAGCATTGTTTCGCTGATTGTTATTGTTGTTCTGTGCAACTACGTTTGTCTGGTAGACTGCCTGGTGGTTTTGTCGATTTTTTAAGTTTAGGTGGCAGTCGGCCATGGCATGAATTTTCACTTCACAAATAGCACACCAATATGCTTTACCATTTTTCATGTTATATGGGAAATCTTTTGTTGTGTGTTCTCCATGTTCTTGGCAGATGTTGCAAAAACACTTTTTTGCACAAATCGAATTTCCTGTCGGTTGATGTCGTATCGACAATTATGTTTTGAATGTCTGGCCGTTGAGCATTTTGTGCACCAGACATCCTGATTCTTAAGGTTTAGCTCTTTCAATGATTTATGCATGATTTTGAGTTGTTCTTCCAGTCTAGTATCCATGGGATATGCTAGGAAATATTCATCCATATCCACTTGTAGAGCTTTAGTAAGCACATCTTCGTATGTCTTAGATGTCTCCAGGATTATGTGCCGCCGAATATTCTATGACAGACCTACAAGGAACCACTGAATTAATAGCTGCTAATCAATTACATAATCCAATTGGCTGATGAGGTCTTTCCAACATTTTTCATAGTCTCGAACAGATTCTGCTGTCTTTTGTGATGTTGTTTTCAATTTTTTAGTTGCCAAATGTTTTGCATCTTGAGTTTTAAAGAAAAACAAAAATTATGCATTAATTTATACTTTGGATGCTTGAGGGGTTATTTTTGTAAATGTCATGTACCATGTTAGTGCTCTTTTCCTCAAGGCACAAGCAAACTGGGCCATCTATCCATCTTCATTTGTGACCTGATTTGCCTCCGATGTTGACTCATAGACAAACCAATGTCATATAGGATCTTCTTCGCCCTCATATAGAGGGATATGCATTGATCCATGACCCATGTCGGATTCGTTGTTGATATCTTTTTCCGAAGGTGGTGGTGGGGGTAGTGGTATGTTTTGCTTATTTCTTTGTGAAAAACTATTGTCGATGGAACTCTTGTTCCCATCGGTTGTTTTGTTTGTCATTTCTTCTCTGTCAAGCAATCGGTTGGGGTCAAATTCTCTTGTCGATGTCCAACTACAATTATTTGTCTACAGGTTCGACTGTTATGTATTCTCCAAAGATGTATTTGGTAGGGGGGGTGATCCTTCATGTGTTGGGTAAAGTAAGTGGATACTTCGGTTGGAAGGGTACACCTGAAGTGTGACCCAATTTCCTTCCTCTGGTCAACGGATCACTAAATTATTATCATCATTTACTTCGTTATCTGGTCGGCTCCATATACCAAACTCACCAACTCTTAGTCTTAAATCTTCTTCGACAATGCCTTCCATCCTCGTACTCGTATTCAGTGGAGATAGAGGTCTTACCTATTGGGGAACTTCTATTTGGAGAGCTTCTAGCTACTCTATCCACAAGTCTTCTTCCATGGGTGATGCCTCCTCATCCACGCCTTCTTCCTGTCAGTCATGACCCGACTCTGGCGGATTTCTTTCTTGGTCTGTCACCCTAGTACTCATTCCTCTTTGCAGTGCTATAGCTATTTCTCTTCTTTCTTCCCTTCTTTTCAACCTCTTCTCTCTCTCTCTATTTTCTATAAATCCGTCGTACCTTTATGTGTCACTATTTGTTCGATTTCCTTTTTAGGTTGACTTTTCATCGCTGGTGATGGTATCTCTTTTTAGTCGACTAGAATCCCATTCACTTTACCCTGAAATATGACCAGCTAGCCCCCCATGGCCTACCTGATGCTTTAGAAAGATCGGATAGTTCTGTTTACTTGTTTAGGAAATATTCCTACTCCCTTTCGCCAATGAATTTTTCCCACTTCCTTTGTTTCTCTACCCAGTTAGAATTTTGTGGTAGTTTGCGTAGTGATGGACAAGGTTTGATGATATGACCCACTCCCTTTTCTATCAGGAATTTGAATAGCAAGGTTAGTAAGGATCAGAAGAATAGCTTGGTAAGGTGTGTATAGAATTTCTTCTGAATGGTTTCTACCGAAGTTATTTCTTCTATAGCTTGCTCCTTGCAGAATTTGGCAGTGATTTTTTCAAACCACTCCGACAGGTTTGTTCTTCCCCCTCAAATCAGTTTCTCTAGCAGCTATTGGTCCTTAATCTCTTCCGGCTTTTTCATCCAATTTTTTTTTCAAAATATGGGGCACCGATTCTACAAACTTCTCATGGGTTTAGATAAAGAATATTTCCTTCACCTGAGCATTTGTTAATCTTTTTATCCGCGCGTAATTTTGCAAGTAATTTGCTATCTTACGCTCCCACCAGTCTTTAATCTCCTGTTATGATATCATCTGCTTGTATTCATCTCAGATATATGGTCCTGACAACAGAACCAATGTTGTAATCTCACAGATCACATAGGGTTACCAATAATACACATTAAAAGCATACATTCATATCAAAGACAAGAGACAAGAACACACATGTGGAATAGCATATTATATTATAGTAAAAGGGTCCATACAAACACAGAACTGAACCAAATTCTCATCTGGCTCAACATCCTAATATATATGATTTACAAATAGTTAGAAATAACTACCTTTCATTTTGGTCAACCGACACAGCCTTATTTGGTCGACCTAATCTCTAATTAGTTGGCTTACCGAGTAGCTCCTCCAACATATAGCCACACCTTTCCTAGGATGGACTTGACGCAATTTTTGTCACACAGGTTTTGTCATGGGATAGGTTTTAATGTCATGTACAACAATAGACAGATCAATCCCAGACATTTCTTCATATGTAAAAGAAAAATTAT
The DNA here is from genome assembly GCA_001517045.1 of Pseudotsuga menziesii. Classification (NCBI taxonomy): domain Eukaryota; kingdom Viridiplantae; phylum Streptophyta; class Pinopsida; order Pinales; family Pinaceae; genus Pseudotsuga; species Pseudotsuga menziesii. Next base: position 506,522 of record LPNX010609661.1, read on the forward strand.
CACAAAATGGTTTGAATAATTCTTGATAACTTTCATCTCCTTCTGTCGAGCAGTTCTAGCCTACATGAACATGCTCAATAGTTTCGGGCTTGATTGATATGTCAATTGGGGTTTTCTTAGTGATGTTGCAAATATTTCCTTCGAAATATGTGTCTTGCAACAATACAAGCATTTGCAGATTCCTAAAAATATCACTACTAATAAGAGATACAAGGTCAAAATCTACCAAACTGACATTGTGTTACGGAGAGAAATTCCTATGGCCTGGGGTACCACAAGAGATAGCTTGACTCCAGAAATCAATCCTTTCCAATATGCAAGAGAAATCAAATATTGAACACTAAAGGATCAAAACACGTACCTTATTCTAGACGGTTGAAGTAGATCCCCGTTGAGCTTTCCAACTTCAACTTGAGTTGATGAATCACTTCCTCAACAATATGTAAACAAGACAAGCATACTATATATATTGGTGTTAGATATACTCTAGCATATATAATCAACAATGTATAAGAATTTGAAATCACCCATGGATAAAATATTCATTCAAACATACATTATTGGACAGGAAAAGATATTTCTATTAATATAAAATCAAAGATTACAATGAATACAACATCTCAGCATGTCTGGGAATCGGAGAAACTGAATCCCCAACTTGGGCCTCCACCACCTCAATCCTCCATCTCTCGATAGAAAGCTCACCAGCAAAAGGAAATCTTGGGAAGAACACTAAAGTGCTCCAAGGGACAAAGGGATGCAGACTCAAGCACAAGTTCTAGCAACAATGGACTATAGTTTCTTTTCGCTCTATTCTCTTATGCCTTCAATCTATCCAAAGGGTTCCTTATATAGGTTTTCAATGGGGTAATGAAAAGTTGAATTCGAGTGATCTCAAGGCATATGGAAGGCCAGGAGATAAGTGAGTCGGATCCATGTCAAAGAAAACTCCAAAAGGATTTGGATTTTTGTACACATCCCGATGTACGTGGTTTTAGAGGTCAAACCTGCGTATATATGCAATAAAGGGTTTAAAAGTAACGTATAGCAATTTTCACATGTTTTTAGGGATGGTCTAGGAAACATAAAAGGACAAAAAATGGTCCAAGGGGTCTAAGAAGTCTGCAGAGGGACAGGGGAAGGCCATACAAGTGTAATTCACCATGTGTGGTAAAATCTGCTATAACAGATGCCCCCTAATGTGTGAGGTGAAAGGGGCCATATGATGGCCAAAATAAATTATAAGTCCATCCCAGAAGTGGAGTGATGAAGAATCCCAAATGGAAGACCAGCCACCCAATCAACATAGTACAATGATACAACTCTGCATATAACTACAAATACATATAGCAGTCCCGGATACATAAGAGTACAATGACCATGAATAGGCATGATACAAATACGCCATAAGTGGTCATCGCCACATACAATATACATAGATCAAAATCTACATGATAAAGATATACAAAGAATCATTATCTCAATAATGGATGAAGATATACAATGGATCAAGATCTCCATAATGGCTGGAAATGTCTGACATATACTGGAATCATGTCATGAGAGTTGAAATCTCATGAACAATGGCACAATCAAGGAGGTAGCATATAAGAGATGCCACCAATATAGAAGGTCTTCTACACAAACCACTACGAGTACAAGTCCTACTATGTGAATAGAGGTGTCAAGGTCGAACATAGTAGTCCATCACCTGATTATTGGTCAATGATGTATACTGTTAACAGACGCGAGATCACCCATCGAGAATGATAATGGGAATCAAAGTACTAGAGTGCAAACTAACAAGTGTGAATAGATGTGTTGAGATCGAACACTTGAGAGAATCCATCGATCAGGGGACATGGATGTATTCCCAAAGAACTGTCGATGGTGAGAGAACCTGCCACTGATGACTGCAAGTCTCAAGGCACTCAAAAATGACTCTAGATTCCATTCCCAGAATAAATGATCTGAAGTCGTTGGGATGAAATCCACTGGAAGGAGGGAATTAAGGCATCCCCCATCATCCAACACGAGGTACTCAGCAAAGCTGTATAATGTGGAAGGACTCGATCATAAGGTGCACGAACCAGTAACTGTACCGGGAATGGCCGACATGCAAATTCAAGATAACTGAGGAATGCTTGACTCAGGTTGCTTCCTTCAAACAAGAGCATAGCGATGAATGGTGACTAAATAAAGGCAGCATAGAATTGATATACAAAACTGGGACATCTCTGCGACACAGGAGGCATTGACAGACGCTCCATGGGGACTAGAAGCTTAACCAGTCGGTGGAGATAAACTCAGATAAACAAGTATAGCTCCTAAAGTCAAACTATAAACCCAACCAGTAGATGTGATATATAGCGCTCTGTTCAAAGGCAACACGAATCGACAGCTGACAAAGATAACTTCTTTCCTTGTCCGGATTTTTGGTTTTTTAATTTTTTTTGGACTTTTTCAAATATTTAAAAAGCTTGAAAAAGAATAAAACTGCTTTGTAGTTACAAACTAGGAGTAGACGAGTGTCATAATGGGCAAACAAACTAGTTCCAAACAGTGGAACATACCTATGCTCCATGCAAGGATACATGTGTAGGATAGCAACACTCAGGGGAAAGTCCCCTCTCGGTAAAAATAGGGAATCAAGCTACAAAGGATATATAAAATGGCTCTGCATGGCTAGACATGAGACAAGCTAGGGCAATATGGCTGAAACTCAATGTCAGGGAAGCCGGCGTAAGGCTCAATAAGGTAGGAAAAGCTCATGATAATGCAATTACAACTTGACATAAGGGAGTCCTGAGGGAAATAGGCCAGCAAAAGATCAAGAGGAGTATGAGGCTCTTGCGAAATGTCATGGCATACTATACAACGGTCTCCCACACCCTAAGGGACAAAATGTCGGCATGGGAACCAAATGCAATTAAGGTGCTAACTAGGGTACCCATGTAAGGTCAAGCTCTACCATTCACATAATGCCACTTCTAAAACAGTAAGAAGGTTCTATGACATAATAGAATGGGTTTGTACCTAAGGCTATAATGAAACAATCATAAGGTCATGAAAAATGTAATCGAAGGTGATCCTAACCTATATGCCAGTTTAAACATCATACCTGTAACAGGCATGAATGGGTCAACGCAACAGTCGAAATGACACTCAAAATGGTCTTCTATGTCATAAATTACCCCAAAAACGGTCCAAAAGGATTAGAAACGGTCCAAACTATAGAAAAGGGGGTAAAAATTTTCAAAAATTTGAAATTTTTTTATAAATAGTAAAAAATTCAAAACATTATATAACATTTGAAATTTTTACCCAATTGAGCTCAAAAATTCAACAGCGAATTCCAGGAGATCCAGCCGGCGGAATCCACTACCATTTTTTCCAGGTACTTACCCATGCTCTACTCTTTCATTTTGATGCAAATTTTATCAATTTCCATGGTGTATTTAGGATTCTAGGCCATTCTTAAATGCACACCTCAGCCCACACGGAAATTGAGGGTTTTTCCGCATATAGGGCTGGATATACGCGGAAAATGCCCTCAAAGTCGCGTACATATGTGGTTGTTTAGAAAATAGTCACGTATGCGACCGCGCTCAATGATTTTTAACTATTTCAATGGATCAAAGTCAAATTTTATGTGCAAGATGGTTTTAGAATGGAGAGAACGTGAACATGGTGATGTAGAAATGGCAGTAAGGGTAGATCTAATGGTTCAACAAGCTCTGTGGTCATGCGGGCTCTACAAGTTTTAGTGTCTTGGTGGCTTAAGGGCCAAGCCAAGACTGCTGCAGATGTTAGTAGACTACTGGGATCCAGACTTAGAGTCATTCTCGATAGATGAGATGTCCCTCACCATATAAGTGTAGGACATATACTTTATTACAAGAATTTCCTAATGGGGGGAAGTGGTGAACCTACGCTCTCATGAGCCAAGAGGTGTCCTGACTATAGATGAGTACATTGTGGTGTACTGCTATCCAGACACGGAGAAGGTGGGGAGTCAAATCCTAACTAACTCCATATAGGTGCTAGGCCTAAAGGCCATTTTACTAACACTGGGCAGGATAGTGGGGCTAGCCTCACTCCACCAGGCCTTGCGGGCATTGATGTTCTATGCTATGGAGTGCATGAGGCCCACAGTTTATGACTAGAATACGACATTGTTGAGCAACATGAAACAACAGCTCAGCGACTGCAAGATGGGTAGGGTGTGAAACTTTTATTCGAGCTACATACTAAGCACGTTCGTATTCAATCATGTTCCAGGATTAATCCCTAGAGTTGACGTTCCTTTACACGGGGTTCGAGATCTAGCCCAACGGCGTTGGGAAGATGCAATGCGCAGAATAGGTGGTGGTAGGGTGTCCAACCCCTATCCATCCGATTTCTTTCTATGGTGGCGATGACAGATAGTTGCCATCGATGACTACCCCTATGCGGGGATAGATTTCCGGGGAGACCCAGACATGCCGCTACCACCAGGATTGGAATACGGTGACATTGGTAATGAATCTCAACCCTCTTTTTAAAATTTTTGAGTTATTTAATTTTTTTGTGTTTTTTGATTATGTGGAATCAAAAGACATGTTTTTGGGTGACAATACATAGTGACATCTACCATATGCATGCAAATGTGGGACCATGATGACCTGAAGGCTTCCCTCATCATAGACGGAGGGGAAGAGGAGATGACATCACGAGTGTTGATGAGGAGCAGACGATCCAAAGCATTCATACCAACTTTGTGAGACTGACACGCAGAGTACCCATGGCGCAAGTCGAGGACTTACCTAAGGCCATGCAGGGCCAGGTGGTGGGTGTACCATGAGCATGGGTGCATCTATTTCGACAACTAGCTAGATCCGTGGTGACACTCCACGATCACAACCACCCTCTTCCTCCACAGGCTTAGATACCTGGGAGTGATATATTTTGTACTACCGTGTATTATATTTTGGTGGATCGAGATCCCCAGTTTTGTATTATGACACTATGTATTACCACATTTTGGATGTTTATAAAAACTTTTATGATGATCGATTTATTTATTTACATGTGTAAAAATTTATGTTTGTGATGAGCTTATTGTGTATGAAACAAATGCCAATCTAACACGTAGTTAGCATATGAGTCAGCAACTTGATTATTAATTCTTGGAACATGTATGTATGTTATATTGTCAAATTGTCGTTCTAACAATCTCACATGTAAGAATCTTCTTAATAATGTTGGATCTCTAACATGGTACAAACCATTAAGCTGTGACACTACTAACTCTGAATCAAGTTGTACCTCAAGAGAGAGAACACCGTGTGAAATGGAATCCCGTAGAAGCTCAATAATGGCACTATACTCAGCAACATTATTTGAAGAGGGCCGTAAACATATGCCTCCTGAAGACAATACCTGACCCATAGGAGTATAAATCACCCAAGCAGTAGAGGCTAAGTGTGGAGTGTGATGGCTAGTACCATTCGCAAATCCTATGAAGGTGGAAGATTCCATTAACATTTGCCAAAAGAAATGAAAACTAATCACAAACCTGATCACCATAAGAAAAATACCTACCTATGCAAAACTGTACAATAATATACAATAAATAGCCTTGGCTGAAAATCATACATAGTACTTTTTGAGATAGAGCCCATTTCTAGGCTCCGCCAAGGTTGTTCCCTCATAATCCACTAACTCATAAGTGCCCTTCTCTAGCACACGTTTAACGATGTAAGGACCACGCCACATGGGGTTAAGCTTTTCTGCCCCCAAGGGTTATTTCGGTTGATCCCACAAAAGGACCAAGTCTCCCTCACTAAACCTCCTTGGACTGACAGACTTATCATACTAGACCTTAACGCAACACCTATTCACTTCTAGAGCCACCAAGGCATCTCGGCGTTGCTCATCAAATTGCTCTAGGTGGACCAAACACTCCTCCAATGGGGAAGTGTCTTCTAAGAGCTCTATGGATAGCTTTAAAGAGGGAATCTTGCACTCAACTGGCAATACCAACTCCACTTCATGTATAAGCTGATATGGAGAAAAATCCATGGCAGTCTTAACAGTGGTTCTATAAGCCCACAAAGCAGGATATAACATAATGTGCCAATTAGTATTGCTTGGTGCGATGGTTCATTGGAGAATGGATTTGAGTGATTTGTTCACTGCTTCTACCTATCCATTCACTTGAGGGTAATAAGAGGAGGAATGCTCTTTCTTATACCCTAACTTTGATGCCAACTGTTCCATCATACAATTCTGAAAGTGCGATCCATGGTTAGTGACAAGCTCTTTAGGAATACCGAACTGAGTAATAATCTAGTTGAATACGAAGTGTGTGGCTGTCTCACCATCATATTTAACTTTAGGCATAGCCTCAGCCCATTTCATGAATTAGTCAACAACCACTATGATATCATGATGCCCCCCAGCTGAAGCTGGGTTGCAATCCATAAAATCAATCCCCACTTAGTGAAGGGACCAGCGGTGATGATGGGATGTAACGGGGTAGGTCACGAGTGCATATTCTGTGTGAACACCTGGCAAGGGTGGCACTTCTTAACCGCATCTACACAATCTTTAAAGATCGATGACCAGAAATAACCCACTCTCAAGATTTTTTGGGTTGTAGAAAACCCAAATAAATGACCACCACACACCCCTCTGTGGCAATAATTCAGCACAAGCTCAGGCTCCTCATGAGTTAGACAATGACGTAAAATGGAATCTTCCCCATGGAAGTACAAAGTGTTATCCACTATGAGGTAATTCTTGGATACGTGATGTAATCGTCATCGCTCATCCCATGAGAGGTGAGTAGGGACCTTCAATATTTGTAAATATATAATAATATCCCCATACCATGGGTTCAAATTTGAGATTAAGAATATGTGCTCATCGATAAACGTATCTTCACAAACCATCCCCTCGGCTTTGCTTGGGAAATCCGATATAAGCTCTGCAAAAATTAACAATTTCTTTGATTTTTCCAAAACAAACTTGAGGTCGAATTCTTGCAAGATGAAAATCCATTTATTATACTTTCCCCCAATCATCCTTCGAGTGAGGATGAATTGAAACGAATTGACATGGGCTACAAACAAGGTCTAGCGAAGGAGAATATAATGTCTCAATCGTTGAACCACATGTACGGTAGATAAGGAAAGCTTCTCAACATGGGAATAACGGATCTCTGCATCAATAAGATTCTGGCTCATATAGTATATGACATGCTCTTAGAGCTCCTCATCTTCTTGAACCAAAACCATACCAATCGTCTCGATGGACGCGGCCACATAAAGTAGAAAATCACGGCTAAAGTCTGGGGGACTAATCACTGGGGCCAATGCTAGGGCTCGCTTAAGTGCATCAAAGGACTCCTAGGCTCACTCATCCCAACAAAAGGTGGTTTCCTTTTTTAATAGACGCATAAAGCCTCTAGTCAAATTGGTAAAGTTGACAACGAATCTTTATAAGAATTTTTTCATGCCTTGCAAACATTGAAGATGTCTAATGTTTTTCGAGGGAGACAATTGAAGTATTGCCTCAACCTTCAAAGGGTCGAATCTTATACCCGCTTTGGAAACAATGAATCCTAATAAGTGACCAGACTTCACGCAAAATATGCACTTGTGAGGGTTTAACCTGACCAAATAATGGCAGCACCTTTCGAATACTAATCTCAAATGATAGGAATGACACATTCTCATATGAGAATGAGCAGCAAGGTCATCCAAAAATAATTCGATAATCAATTTGATATCATGGAAGATCAAGGTAATAGCCCATTGAAAAGTAGCTCCAGTGTTCTTAAGGGAAAAGGGCATTTTTCGATATGCAAAGGTTCCCGAAGGACAAATAAATGCATTCTTATGTTGGTCCTCAGGTTTAATTTGTATTTGATTGTATTAAAAAAAGCCATCCATAAAAGAAAATACCTCACTACCTGCACACTCATACAATATTTGATATATAGATGGTGTGGGGAAATTATCTTTAGGACAGGCATGATTCAAGTCACGGAAATCAGTGCATATGCGGATCGCTCCCTACCTCTTATCCACTGGAACATGATTTGAAACCCATTTTATCAAGGGAACGGGATAGATAAAACTGGCTTTCAATAGTTTCTCTATCTCTGCCTTAATCATGGGTGCTTTCCTAGGATTCACTACACGCAAGTGTTGTCAAATAGGCTTAGCATTGGGATAAGTTTTAATCTCATGTTCAATAGTGCGAGGGTTGATACTAGGCATTTCATCATAAGACCAAGAAAATATATCACGAAATTATTTAAACAGCTCAATGTATTCTTGAATCCCAGCATGAGAACATTCTGCCCCAATAGAGACATTCTCAATCCCACCAGGATCATGAGAGATATTGATAGGAATGGTAGGAGATATATTGGCCATGTTCCCATCAACCATTGGACTAGGAGAGCTTAATGGAACCACGAGACTACCAATTCTCTCACTAAGAACCTCCCTGAAGTCTTCACGCTCCAAGTGGTCAAGATCGGGAAGAAAATAAGATCTGTGATGCAACTCTTCCCAAGGTGGCTCAACCCCTGACATGGCCTCAAGAATCGCTTCGTCTGAAGGAAAAACACTATCAAGGCAATCATGCATGTGAGAAGACTAAACTTCCCATGCAAGAAACACATATGGGTCCTCCCCCTCCGTCCACGAAGAGGAATGACTAGGCTCTACAACACACCCAATATTAGCTTGATAAGCTACCATAGTTGTAGGAAATGGCACGTCTGTCACGATGGGCTCACTCAAGGTATTCGGTGTAGGAAGAATCCAAGGATCTTCCATATGATTCGTGCGAAAAGACACCGATATCATAGATGTCGATGCCTCACCGAAACTAGAACTTATCATAAGGATAGGTGCAGGACAACTAAAGCTTCCCATAAGGGATGGATACATGCCCACACCCACACTCTCATTTGTCAACTGAGAGTGCTCTACAATCGGGATCAAAGCTCCCAAAGATGCAGTAACCGACAGATTCTTGAATGACATTTGATCAATCGTAACTATCTTCCCATTAAATGGAAATCATACAAAGTGAAATAGTGAAGAAGCTACGGCTTGCATACTGTACATCCAATTCCTACCTAGCAAGAGATTATAGTGAAGGGGCGCATCAACCACCTCAACCTCTATCACAACGGTCTTCCCTCCCAAACAGACCTTAAGGGAAGAAAGGATCCTATGCAACCTAAATGATCTCCCATCAAATGCAGTCAACATGGTACCGGATTTAGACAACTCAGGGGAACCTAAACCCTTCCAACATGATAAAAACATCACAGAAGCAGCAGTGCCTTCATCAATCACAGTGTGCTTGATGGTCACGTTAAGACATTCTAGATGAATCAAAAGAGACACATAGTAAGGCAAGTGAGGCTGAAGTCCTACAGTTTCAAAATTAATCATAGAGGGAGAATTACCATCATTCACACCAAGGGCAGACAACAAAGCCTTCCTTTGCGAAGGACAACTCTGAATTACTTCTAATGCAGACATCGCACAGGGAGTGTGGACCAAATCCTTGACAACAGAATAGTTTTGGGCGGCTCAGGCATTATGATTGTGCCCCAAATGCTTAAGACTCCCTTAGGAATGCAAGGTGAAACTTCAGGTTTATCCACAGGTTTTTCAATACACAAGGAGTCCCTGGTGGATTAGGATCCTTTCCTGGGTTTGCTTGTGACGAACCATAGTCCTTCGCACAAGTCATAACATTTGTAGCATGCACCATGTTAATGCAACCATGACCACTACCCTCCAGTGGATCTTGATCACCACCAGACTGATCATGGGTCCTTGAGTTCATTTTTGATTGTGAGGTAAAGGGTTGTTTAGCACAACTGGGCCCTGCACTAAGAATCTCAAGGCTTCATTAATACGAGGGCATAAGTAAGTGAGGTGATCATCCTTACATAGCTTGCAAGGAAACTTAACCTTACATTTATATTGCTTACCCCCCTTAGCATTTCGGGTGTTCTTGTCATTAGTATTACCATTTTCATTCCTATTCCCACCCTTACGATTGTTCTTACCCTTCTTTCCATTCCTTTTGAGTTGATGGTTACCCTTCTGGTCCGACGATTGCACCGAAATCACACTCGTCATTTCGGTGGGTTGAGACAAAGCCGTGGCTTATCCCAAAGCAGATTGGTTGATTGACAATTGACTGACCTATTTCACAACCGAATCCATAGGTTTAGCACTCGCACAGCCAACAAGGCCATCGGCATGTGTTCTAGGTTTAACTTTGGGGTTTAAACTAGAACGTGGAGCATTGGGAATGATCTCATATAACAAACCAGATTGAGCATAAATCAAATCCCTTTCCTGTGCCCTAAAAATGGCTTGTTCCTCATTTTGTACTCTGGATGTAGAAACATCCTTCACTATATAAGGCAATAATGACTTCAGGAACCATTTGAGGAGGAATTCCAAAGGTATAAAGGCTTTAATCAACCTCTTTTGTCTATGCCACTCTTGGATATGGTCCAAGATATGTGTGGCTTTATCCTATCGAAATGTCAATAAGAGTTCCGTACCAATGTCATAACGCATTGGTAGCTGGAAGTGGTTAAGAAAAGTCATCGCTAGGTCATTGAACAAAGCGAATGCCCACCTAGGTAACTCTATATACCATTTCATGGTAGGTCCTATAAGGGTGCATTGAAACAACCTTAAATAGATTGAATCTTCATGTAAGGAATTTGAAGAGCGCCATAGGTGAAATGTTGTAACATGTTCGCTCAGATCCTATCCAGGTTTTCCCTCAAATTTGGGTATGTCCGAGGGAAGATTAGTAGGGACAACCGGCCATGTCGGGTCATGAGATACAGGATCATTCGTCAATCTTGACAAGTCAAGAAAATTTAGCGTTGCGAGGAAAGGGAGCCTAGGATGAGCAGGTTAGTGCACCGCTCCCTGATAGTTTTGATTCACATAGGTCTGATTACCGTAACCACCATGGCCTTGACCATAGTGCCCTACTCTTGTTTGACCCATGTTGGGTGGCATGGAAGCACCATAATGTGGTGTACCTTCACTATGTGGGGCTACAAAGCCATAATTAGGAGAGTAAGCAGGTTTTTGATGTACGTACCCATAAGGTGAATAACCTTGTCCATACTACATCCCATAATAAGGTCGATAAGTCATCCCATGAGATGTCCCATGAGACACTCTGTAAGTAGGAATATATGCTCTAGAAGTAGGAATATACACTCCGGAAGTAGGAATATACACTCTGAAAGAAGTAACATGACCTCTAGAAGTATGAACACGACCTCCCGAAACAACGGGTAGTACTTGAACCTGAGACACAACCGGTCGAGTAACAGCAGTACGGACATGACTCGTAGCAACATTCTAGCCCAAAGGACCATGTGAATGAGGTGGAGGAACAACATTCAAAGAACAAGGAGCCAAGGACAAAGGGATCTATGAAAGTATGTATGTGGTGTCCCTTATAGTCACTTGTCTTGGATCTAGTATCCTAATAGGATCACTAACCATAGGCCTAGCAGGAATATGTGATGTAGTTTCTACCACCGGGATGGAAGGTGCAATGTGACTTATGCTCCCAAACCTCTCCGCATGGTAAGGAATAGGAGTGTCCCCAAGTGTAGTGTTAGGGTCAAACTCTGACTCAACATGAAATTCCAAATCATGTGTGGGCATACCAAACATACCATAACTACCATAACTAGTGCTCGGGGGCTCATAATAAGTCTCGTCTTCCGGCATGTCGTAGCGGTGATGCGTCAATGGGGGATCAACACTAGAGTAAGTAGGTCTCTCATGAAAAGTACCTGTCTAAGAAATTAAAAGACCTAACTCAGTCATATTAGGTGAACGATCATAGGTAGGACTAAAATCCCCATCTTCCACTCAAATAGGAGAGGGTGGTTCAGGAATACCTTCTTCATGGTCTCCCATCATGTGTGAATCAATGTGTGAAGTAGTCTTCCTAAATCGTCTATTTCTCTCTCCCAAACGAGGAGTAGATGTAGAATGCAGAAGTCCTACTAATCAACGAGAATGGCAAGGAGCCGCACCCGAATCCACAATGACTCAAAAAATGTAAAAGACTCCCTAATTACGCAAACCTTAGGCAAGATAACGTGCAAAGAGCATACACCAATAAAATATAAATCCAAACACAAGCAATCAAGGGTAGGATAAATGAGCTCCCGAATGAAGCAGGTATGTCTCACCTAGGAGAGGATTGAGACTCCCATAAAAAACAAGTGGAGGTACTTAACCAATTATTATGGCCCTCAGCTTCAACGCGTAAAGCGACTGTGCTATCCGACTCCAACCTGGTCGGGACACCCACAAAATAACCCTTGCAAAGTACCCCCTCAATATCGTAGGTAAGGAAACTAAGGTCACCTCAATATAATAAATGCTCAGGTGGACAGTCATAGGAGGGTTGACCGTATGGGCAGGGTAGAAAATCCTGAAACTCCCAAAAGAGCCCCCAGATACGAATACAATCCTGGAAATATCTCTGGTGCTACTTAGTTATGACTAGGGGTCATCCCTATCAATAACCGCTCACACTTCCTCATGCTTAACTCCCTTTTGAGAGGAGGATCCTGAGAAACACCAATTATACCAAGGAATTTCACACTCTCACCTAGACAGACACATACATGTTGTTGTTTAGTGGTCTTGGAGAATTTACTCATAATGAACTATTCCAAGACCCTAAAACCTAATCTTGTTGGTGAACCCTATCAAATAAAATAGTGTAGTTCATTTTAATTAAGCGTTGATTTTAATTGGCTTTATTACTCAAAAAGGTAGATCACTGTGCAACCAATGGTGTTATGACACAACATGAAGCAAAATGCACACCTAACAATCAATGCAAATGCATTGTGTCCATGAAAAATAGGGTATGCTACTACATGAAATGCACAATTTTCTTCAAATGATAAATGCAAGCTTTCCTATATGAAATCCTGACTAATACTTCAAAGAAAATCTAGTGCAAGTACTATGCAAAATTCAAGATGCAATGCATAATGATAATCAAATATTTTTGTATTTTTTGAAATAAAAATGAGATACTAAATCAAAAGAATGATTCTACAACCCCCAGACTCTACAAGCACAATCAAGCAGCACTCAAGCAAAGTACAAAGGTAAAAGAAATCTAATGCACTAACCCCAAAACAAAAAATCGAAAATGCAATGACAAGAACATTCTTCAAAAAAGAAATTTTACCCTAAAAAAAATGTCTCTGGTTAGAAATAGAGGTGCATACAGATTCTAGCAGTATCAAAGGAGACTCAGGAATCCTCAAAATTCACCCAGTAACAATCAATCTTCCTCAAGAAGGACAAACTAAGGGCATACATGACTGTTCGTAGTAAACCCGTGTGTGTACGTGGATATAGCAGTCGAAACCACGTATATATGCGACTGTAAGTTCCAAAACTTGCGTACAGGAAAAAAAGTGCATAAAAATAAAGGCAAACAGACAAGCTGAGACAAACTTCACACCAATCAGAAACTACCAGGATAACATGCCCCCAGACACGACATAGAAACTGAGAAAAAAGAGCAATTGAAAGTCATTGAATGCCGATAGAAAACCCCCAAAGGAAAACTACTAGGAACTCCCCAACGAAGTCGCCAATTCTGTTACGGAGAGAAATTCCTATGGCTTGGGGTACCACAAAAAACAACTTGACTCCAGAAATCAATCCTTTCCAATATGCAAGAGAAATCAAATATCTAACACTAAAGGATCAAAACTCGTACCTTATCCTTGACAGTTGAAGTAGATCTCCGTTGATCTTTCCAACTTCAGCTTGAGTTGATGAATCACTTCTTCAACAATAAGTAAACAAGACAAGCATACTATATATATTGGTGTTAGATCTACTCTAGCATATATAATCAACAACGTATAAGCATTTGAAATCATCCATGGATAAAATATTCATTCAAACATACATTATTGGACAGGAAAGGATATTTCTATTAATATAAAATCAGATATTACAATGAATACAACCTCTGTTGGCACGTCTGTGAATCGGAGAAACTGAATCCCCCACTTGGGCCTCCACCACCTCAATCCTCCATCTCTCGATAGCAAGCTCAGCAGCAAAAGGAAAGCTTGGGAAGAACACTAAAGTGCTCCAAGGGACAAAGGGATGCAGACTCAAGCACAAGTTCCGGCAACAATGGACTATAGTTTCTTTGCTCTCAATTCTCTTATGCCTTCAATGTATCCAAAGGGTTCCTTATATAGCTTTTCAATGGGGCAATGAAAGGTTGAATCCGAGTGATCTCAAGGCATATGGAAGGCCAGGAGACAAGTGAGTCAAATCCATGTCAAGGAAAACTCCAAAAGGATTTGGATTTTTGTACACATCCTGATGTACGCGGTTTTAGAGGTCAAACCCGCGTATATACACGATAAAGGGTTTAAAATTCACGTATAGCAATTTTCACATGTTTTTAGGGATGGTCTAGGAAACATCAAAGGACAAAAAATGGTCCAAGGGGTCTAAGGAGTCTACAGAGCGACAGGGGAAGGCCATACAAGTGTAATTCACCATGTGTGGTAAAATCTGCTATAACACATTCGGAAGAAAAGAAGATCGATGATGATGATCTTCCCATGCAAGTTCTTCCATACTCATGATCTTCATAATGGACTCATTCGATGGAAAAGTATGGGAAATATAATCAAGAGTAGAAAGAGAGAGTTCTAGCCAGTAGGGAAAATGGTAAGAATCTGAAGCCACCAGACGAAGATCATCAAAACAGACATCAGAAGCGGATTGAACAACATCATAAAGTGCTTCATAAGGGTCGAGAGAGGATGACTCAACAACTTCTTTTCCTTTAGGAATATAGCCAGTCGAGGAAATCATGTTCATGGTCACCACTTCCGTACTAGGAAGGGCTAAGGGAAACACTCCCATGAGGGTTGAATCCTTCAATATACCTACCCCTATCAACTAATAAGGAGGAGGGGACTGACCTAGCATAGGGATGTTATTTGTAGTGGTGGTAGCGACATTTGGTGAACAAAATTCAAGTTGATCGATGGTCACAATATTCCCCAAATGAGGAAATTGGATATTTCAAAAGACTGTCGAAGTGATGGCAGGTCATAGCATAAAACCAGTTTCTCCCCAATAGAATATTGTAATCCAAAGGGGCTTCGACCATCTCCACTTGAATGGAAACAGTCTTCCCCCAAGCTCGACTAAAAGGGTTGGTAACAGAACATAAGGTTGGAAACCTCGTCCGTTGAAATATTTTAAGGTCCTAGGTGACTCTATAAGTTTAGGAGAACCAATGGACCTCCAGCAGGATATAGAAAAAACTGAGGTTGAAGCTCCCTCATCCAAAATGGTCATGTGGACGTTTCTCCCAACTACTCTAGTCGCTATCTGAAATGCAAGCTAGTGGGGTAATCTAGAATTTTATTTCTCCATATTGAAATGAATTAGATTAGTGTTATCAGGGTATAAGGCTCCTAAAGTAGTCAACAAGTTATTGAGCTATGTGGGACAACTTTGGACCACCTCCATGGTAGACATCGCACAGGGTTCCTGAGCCAAATATTCAACGACGTTGTAGAACTGTGCAGCTCGAGTACTGGTATTAAAAATAGCCTTCCTGAGGGTATTCTTAGGTAGGTGCAAAATCAAGTTGAGATTAGTTTTCTCGATGCTAAGAGGGCCATTAGACAAAGATGGAGAAGAACTAACGGGAGGAATTTTATCAGGAGAAGGATTTTCATCCTTTATCTTTACAGGTTTGTCGTATGTCTTATTACGAGTAGTCAAACTAATAGTTTCTGAGGACATCATTCTGATTTCTTCTATGGAATTAGAGATCCCTTGATTAGACATGTGATATATCAATTGTTGTTAAGATGGGAAGGGATCGGTAAGCACCACTGGTGTAGGGTTACTCTTCAAAAATTTACTAATCTCCTAAAGACAATGGCACTCCTTCGTGAAGTGATCACTACCATGCAACAAACAGGGGTACCTGGACTTTCTCCTTCCTTTATTATCATTCTCTATGGCCGTATCCTTGGGATTCCCCTCTTGGTTTCCAGGTTTTTATTTTGTTCCTTTTCCTTTATTCTTGTTGCCAGGTGTCTGTGTAGTTTGGATAGCATTCACCTCGACAAAAACCATAGGAGTAGAAGGAGCAACAGTAGAAGTACTTTGTTTCTTGGCAGTATTAGCTGCTGATGAAGGTTGGATTTAACCTACAACCTCATCAATAGGATTTTGTGTAGGTGGCTTAGTAGGGTCAGTGTTGGGTTGAGGAGCTTGAGGGATTAGGTCATACAAAGTACCGAACTAGGAATAGACCAAGTCCAATTACTAAGTAAGACTGATAGCATGCTCTTTATTAACAACACCACCCATAGCCACATCTTAGGAAATGGGAGGCAACAAGGATTTCGTCAACCAATCTGCTAATAGCATGTCGGGAATGGGAGCCTTGATAAGTATTCGTTGTCTCCTCCATTCATGAGTATGATTTGAAATATGAGTGGATTTATTTTTATGAAGGGATGTCAACAGATCCGTACATGTTTCATAACAAATAGGTAGTTGGAAATGAGTCAGAAAAACTATCGCCAACGAGCTAAAATCCATAAACAAATGTTGTGGAAGTTCAGTGTACCATTTCACAGTGGTACCAATCAAAGTTCGCTAGAACATCCTTAGGCGGACTGAGTCATCCATCAAGGAGTCAGAAGAACACCATAGATAGATTTTCATAACATTGTTTTTAGGGTATTCTTCTTGCTTCCCATCAAATTTTGGGATATCTGATGGTACTTTTACTTGAATGGCAGGCCACGAAGTGTTATGCTGAGTGGGATCACTTATCAACTTGGAAAAATTAGGTAAGTCCAAAGTTTCCAAAAAATGAAGTTGGCGATTAGGTTGCATGTACTGGTAGTATTGATAAGGAATTTGCATACCAGTAGGACCGTAAGTTGAATGATACATAGGCTGTTGGATGATCGGATTTGCAGATGATCCCCCTAAAGACCCACTTGATGGGGGCGGACCTCCGAGAGGAAGGTTTCCTCCAGGTGGTGGTGGTGGTCCTCCACCAAGTGGGCCTCTGTTAGGTTTCCCACCACCAGGCGGGATTGTAGTAGGTGGCCCTCCACCAGATGGGCCTCTAGATGGTGCCCCCCTAGGAGGTGGCCTACTAGGTGGTGTTCCACCAGAAGGTGGCGGTCCATCGGGAGGTGGTGGTACCCCACAAGGTGGCCCCGCAGGAGGTGGCCCTCTTTGAGGTGGACCGCTAGGTGTTGATCCGACATAAGGAGGACCTCCACCAGGTGGGCTTGCACCTGGTGGCCCCCCATAAGTTGGGACACCATAGCCTCCAGTATTATTAATAGGTATCCCTCTAGGCATAGGAACATAGAACAAATTTGGCTACCCCCAAGGGGTAAACATGCTTCTGGGGTAGGGCATATTGGGATACACCATTCTTGTAGATGTAGGTTTGAATTTTACATTAATTATGGAAGGTTGGCTTCTCGGGTGAGTATATCCCCCAGAAGTTTGACTAATGACAGGGAATACCCCTAAGGGTTGTCCTGTACTAGAAGGGGGAGTAACTGCTTTGGTTGTCATGGGAGGGGTCATAACTACTGACTATCTCAAAGTAGTGGTCTGTCTTGTACTAGATGTGACTCCATTGACTACTGACACAACTTGAGCTAGAGGTTTCCCCCCAATGATAGAAGATTCAAGAGGACCAGAAGAAGACTCAGGATTTTGAATTGTAGTGACAAGGTTGGAGGGTTGACCTACATTAGGAATTACCTCTCCTTGAGCCGATGATGGAAAATGATGAGTATCTTGATATGTTGAGAGAGAACGATATCCATAAGGGACTGATTCCAAAAAATGGGGTAAAAGAGCCGACATGGGTTCCTTATGAGGAATGGGTGAAGCGATAATGCTCTCAAGGTGTTCTTGAAGGTTTTGAAAATCATCCAGTGTCTTCACATACCTTTCCTCATTCAGTGAAGGATTAAAAAAGGACAGTCTAGTAATACCAAGTTCATAAATTGCTTGACCCATAGAGGTTCTCCAAAAAGTAGCATTGGGACCATATTTCATTTCCTCAGTATCATCAGATGAGTTATCAACCCAATTTGATGAACCGATGTGACCTTCCATCGGAAAGTGGAAAGTGGTATCAGCTATAGGAGGCTGTTTGACCAAGGGGCTGTCATATGTAGTGAATTCTTCCTTTACTTCCATAGTTTGGTTCTCTTACACATGAGAATCAACTGCGGCTCCTTGGTCAGTGGATTCCATTGTTCTTTCTCCTGTAACAAGAGGAAGGTTAGGTGGAAAGCCTTGCACTCTTCTGGATCGTCTCAAAGACTCAGCCATATTGTAAGGTCACTAAAACCTAACATAGGGTTTCAAAACTAGAAAATCACACAAAAATTCTCCTACACATACTACAGGCCACAAGCAAACATTAAGTGAAAAGAGGGGCTGGAAAAATCGGCTCCTATTTAGGATTGTCAAGTGTTTGCAACTCGCTATTAACCACAGTGTCCAACAGTAAAATGTGGTGAGGAGGATCAACCATCCCTCACCTGAATACCTAACTACCTAGATGACACATGCGTAGTAATATTCTGATTGTTGTTCCCAATGTATTGCACCAACAAGACATCCCAAATGTTTTTCTAAGATAGTTAGGGAATCCTAGAAGGGTCTCTTGATATACACAAGGTATGTAGGAGCTCAAATACATAGTAGTGTTGTCTAATACACAACTGTTCAAAAGGGGCCTTCTGATATACAATGGTGGACATGAACTACATTTTGATATACCTTAAGGGTATGTGAAAGGTCGTTCTATATAGCGATGGTACGTGGAAGAACCACGCAGTTCTCAGGTTGCAGTGCAGGCAATAAATGATAACTCCTACATTTTACGACACTAAAACACTGTAATGTACCGGTTTTGACCCCGTTACATTAGATGTGTATGATGTAAATATTGTAAATGATCATGGTGTGGAGTTAAAGGCCAAGGCCCCACCATTGATCAATGATGCTATGTTTGGTTTTAAATTGTCGCCGATGGTAAATCGGGGCATGCGGCATATATTATGTTGGTCATCATGTAAATATGCATCTATAATTAAAATGAACACAACCAGCTACGGTCGCGGCAACTAAATCGAATGGGGCATGATTTTCCCAAGGATAAGGATGTGGGGGGGGATTTATCAAACTTTGGCCAAGAAGGGAAAATACCCATGTGTCTTCTTCCCTTGTTTTTCTCCCAACCACCTGCAATTAATAATGGCTGCCATTAGTTGAAGCAGTTATTGATTTTGGGAGTGGGGTGGCAGGGCTGTCAGCCCATGCCTCCATGCACACTCCACCCATAGTTGACTTCTGAATGGAAAGGAAAAATGACTATCACTCTCACGCAGATTTTCTTCTTCCTCTCCACGAGTTGCTGAGCACCCTCGAACTACAAATTCGTGTCCTTCCTGTTGTTTGTGCATCCACGGACAAAAACGGAGCTGTTTTTCCTCATGCAGGGCTTCCATTGTCTATTCTTTTCCTCACTGGGTCGGACAGCGTCCTCACGCACAGGAATTTCTGGGTTTTACCACGTCATTCTTTCTCTACGAAATCGTGGATGCTAGGGCTGTCGAAATTTGGTATTTCGCTCTTTCTCTGTGTGGTCCTTATGTGTTTTCTCAGTGGTTCTGTTGCCCAGGACAAGCTATATTTCTCCATGATTGTTGTAAGCTGTACTCTCGGATACTTTTCGGCACTGTTACTTTCCCACGTTGTTGTCTATGTTGCCGTGGTATTCTTTACATCTTTGGGGCTGTTGTAATTTCGTTTGAAGAGTCATTTTGGCCACGATAGGGCCAAGAATGACTCAGAATTTGTTTTTCCCTGTCTAAGCTGTGACAGCTAAATCAATTGCTTGTGTGCAATGGTTGGTATTCGGACTGTGAGAGGAGCAGGGATGTTGGCTTAGTTTTTCTTGATAAACCTGGTGGCTGGAACCACATAGACAGAGCTAGAGGGCTGGCCTTCTTCTCCATCACCCTTGAATAGCACTGGAAGGGAATGCAGGGCCCGAGGGACTGTGTAGCAGAGAATGGACTGATTCCTTGTGTTGGGTGTGGATGGGTGTCTTAGAGGTCAAGCTAGTTCTGGTGTAGGTGTCCTTAGCTCTGCAATGAGCTCACCAGCTTAGCAATTTGCCTTCTCCAGCTCCTTAATGGCCTGATAAACCCAACTGTGTTGGCTTGGCTATGTTTTGGACATCCTTGGCTATGTGTAAGCCTGCTAGTTCCCTTATTCCTTGCAGAATCATGCCCAGCTCAGGTGTGGTAGCGTTGCTGAGAGATTAAGGAGCACGCTGGCCTATGGTTGGGTGGAACATTGCAGCGACGTAGCTGGTTGTGGAGCAAAGCTTTCATAAGATAAGTGATCTTGTGCATTTTACCTCTGCAATTCTGTATTTACTATTAATGAAAATGAAATGAACATGATGAATGAATGCTGGCTTAAATGTATGATGTTTCCGCTGTGCTTGATAGATGTTTTCATCTTTGCATGATAAATGTTCATGTGTGTATGTTTAAGCATCCTGTTTATGAATTTTTAAGCCTGTACATGTTCATGGGCGGTTAGCCTGGGTGGTTTAAGCCATGGACTTCACATCGTCTTGCCGGTCGGAGGCATGGGGACGTGACAGCATGGTATCAGAGCTTTGGGTTGCAGCAATGGGCCTCTATGGGCCAAGAAGATGCAGTGGCAGAGGTTAGAATTACCTTCGATGATCAGCAAAAGAGCAGTAATCAAGAATTTGATGGAAGCAAGTTTCAAAACATTGCCTAAGTGTTTGAACAGTGGTCCATCAGAGCACTAAGAGGAATCAAATTCCACTGTGGTGGAAGGATTCGGTGTTTGACAGCGGCAGTTGCGGCTATGAAAGGGGTTAGACCGTCGACGTAGTAATGGGTCCGATTGCTGACACGGTCGAAGAAAGACAAATTTTGAAAATTTGTCTAAGTGTTGGGAAATCGGAAGCGGGAGTGATCTCCCGTCGACCGTTGCAGAAGGGTTGGAGAAGTTCCCCATCCTCCATTTCAGAAGCGGAAGCATTCAAGCTTCCGACCCAAGAGTCAACCGACGCCCGACGTTGATATTTCTCCAAGTAAGATCGGACGTCGGAAGGACTTAGACTTTGGTGAGCCGCCGTTGCAGAAGCCAAATTCATCCGACTTCTGATGTGAAAGTTTGCCGACGTCTGACATGTTCAAGTCGTTATGAGTGCCAAATCGGAAGAGAGAGTGTTCTGGGAGCCGATTCGGCGGAAAGAAGAATGGTTCGGGAGCCGATTCAGCGAAAGGAAGAATGGAAGAGCAGCCGATTCTGCGGAAGGAAGAATAGTTGTGGGAGCCGATTCAGCGGAAGGATTGGAGCTTCCAAGAGCCACCGTTGCGGCTTCCTAAATGAATAAACCACTCGAAGCACAAAGGCTTCTGACAGCCGATCAGAAAGACAGCCAACAGCCGATTTTGCACAGGGAAAATTTGCGTTTTCGGTGCGATTTTTCCAGCAGATTTTGACTGTTCCTTAGTGAAATTTTGAGTTGTTTTATAGAGAATTTTCAGGGGATAAAATGAGAAAAGAGGCAGCGATCTAATGCGCCAGATTGCATGAAAACCAATGATTTAAAAAATAAAAAAACGAGGGCGCTATCTTCAACCCACCCTGTAGTGGGGCAAGCCCCCTTGACCCCCGTCGCCCCTTCAGACAGTCCTTCCTTGAGGAAGAAAATTCTATTTTGGGAAAATTTGTTATTTTATGATTATTCCAAGAGAAGGTAAGTAATGTTGATTTGTATCAATGTATGCATCTAACACTTGTGTTATTAACACATTTGCAGAATCATAAGTTACCCTCAGGGGCAGTATTCCAGGTAGTGCGGTTTGATAAGTAAGGGGTGGTTCAGTATGAGAACCCAGGATGGGTATGATGCTCAGGATTCTTACGAGAGAGCAGAAGATGCCATGGGAGAAAATTCCTGAAATAGAAATGATGACATTGAGTCTAATGGAAGGAGATTCCAAGAGACACCGTCAGATGTTGCAGCCACTATGAGAAGCTTGATTAAAGCCCAGGAAGAGCAGCATCAGTTGAATGCTGCAATGCTGCAGAGTTTGACAGACTTGAAAAGGAAGATAGACTCTGGACAAGGTACATCAAGACCAGAAGGCAGTAAGAGCAGTACTAGGAGAAGGAGAAGGACTCCTAGTGGATCATCTGATTCTGAAGAATCCAGTGGGGATTCAAGCTCTTCTTCTCATAGGAGGAAAAGAAAGAGGCACCAAAGGGATCGCACTCGAGATGAATTCAAGAAAGATAAACCTCCTACATTTGAGGGTGAGGTAAAGACTGGACAAGAGGCTGAGGATTGGATTCTTGGTATTAAAAAGTACTTTCAAGTGCATGATTATTCCGGAAACATGAAGGCAAGAGTTGCCATATTCAATCTGAATGGAAGGGAATCCATTTGGTGGGAACACTTCAAGCAAGTGAAGAGGATCAGTGAAAGGTGACTTAAGTGGAAGCAGTTCAAGAAGTATTTCAAGCAGAAATACCTATCTGACAGGTATTATGATGACAAGATTAAGGAGTTCCATGAGCTAAGATTGGGACAGCAAACCATGGAAGAGTATGCAAATAAGTTTTTGGAGCTATTAAGGTATGTCCAATACATCAAAGATGAAAAAGTAAAGGTCCAGCGTTTTTTGAGTGGATTACCTCAGTCTTACAAAGATCAAATTGAGTTTTATGAACCTAGAACTCTTGAAGAAGCAATAAGGAAAGCGAAGTATTGCTATGAGCAAAGCAAAGGTAAACTTGATTACCATAAGGCATGGAAGGACAAGAAGAACGAGAAGTTTGACCAAAGAAAGAAGGGTTTCAAACCTTCTAGCTTTAGGAATCAGTAGAAGCAGCCATCCCAAGCTGCGAGTAAGCCAGTTGGAGTGACCAAAGAAAAGCCTAAGGATCCACAACAGGATAGAGGGCCACTTCAGTGTTGGAAATGTGGAGGACCCCACATGCGTAGAAATTGTCCACTCGAGAATGAGAGTGCAAGGCCAGCTTATAATATTCAAGAAGCAGAAACAGTGGGTCAGGTAGCAAGGGCAGTTCCTAGGATCTATGCAGCACTAGAGGACCGTCAAGCAGATCACCAGTCAACTGTGGTTGAAGTAGCAGGTAAGATTGCTGAGCAATCTGTTTCTATTTTGATTGACCCTAGTTCTACACATAGTTACATTACTCCCAGAGTAGTGGAAATTTGTGCTTTTAAGAAAGTAAAGCATAGGAAGTCTTGGTTAGTACATCTAGCCACTGGAACTAAGAGAAAAGTCAGTGAAGTTGTGGAGAAATGTCCATTGGTCATGAATGGACTGGTCACTTGTGTAGATCTGAATGTTCTACCGCTTGGTTCCTATGATGTTCTCATTGGAATGGATTGGTTAGAAGCTCACAGGGTAAAGCTTGATTGCTACAATAAGACTTTTGAATGCATGAATGAAGAAGGGAACCTTGTAGTTGTGAAAGGTATTCCAAAGGTGATTTCAGTGAGGCAGGTTTCAGCAATGCAGTTAAAGAAGTTCTGTAGGAAGGGTTGCTAGTTGTATGCAGCTCAGATTTTGGAGGAAACGAGAGATGAAACCCCTAGGTTGGAGGACTATCAGGTGTTACAAGAATTCAGGGATGTGTTTCCTGATGAGATTCTAGGACTTCCTCCGAAAAGGGACATTGATTTCACAATTGAACTTGTGCCAGGAGCAGCGGCAGTGTCCAAAGCACCCTACAGGATGAGTATACCAGAGATGCTAGAGTTGAAGATGCAACTGCAAGAGTAGTTGGAAAAGAAATATATCCGACCGAGTGTGTCTCCTTGGGGAGCACCAGTTCTGTTTGTAAAAAAGAAAGATGGTACGCTCAGGCTATGTATTGATTACAGACAGTTGAACAAGGTTACTGTGAAGAATAAATATCCTTTGCCTAGGATTGATGACCTCTTTGATCAAATGAGATGAGCAAAGGTATTTTCTAAGATTGACTTGAGTTCTGGTTACCATCAGGTGAGAATCAAGGATGAAGACATTCATAAGACAGCCTTAAGGACAAGGTATGGGCGTTATGAGTTTGTAGTGGTGCCATTTGGACTCACAAATGCACCAGCTACGTTTATGTGCCTTATGAATAGTGTCTTCAGCAAGTATTTGGACAAGTTTGTTCTTGTTTTCCTTGATGACATTCTTGTATATTCTAAGAATGAGGAAGAGCATGAAGGGAATTTTAGATTGGCATTGAGTTTGCTCAGGGAGCATCAGTTGTATGCAAAACTGAGCAAGTGTGACTTCTATAGAGATAGAATTCAGTATTTGGGTCACATTATCTCAGAGGAGGGTATATCTGTGGACCCTGAAAAGATAGAAGCCATTATGAATTGGCCTACTCCAAGAAATGTGACAGATGTAAGATCTTTCATGGGACTTGCAGGATACTACAGGAGATTCATCGAGGGATTCTCCAAAGTTGCACATGCTATCACTTCTTTGCAAAAGAAGGGGATGTAGTTCGAATGGACATTGAGGTGTGAAGAAAGCTTCCAGCAATTAAAAAATATTCTCACCAGTGCACCAGTATTGAAAGTTGCAGATCCAGAGAATTATTTTGTGGTGTGTATCGATGCATGCAGACAGGGGATTGGAGGAGTCCTTATGCAAGACAACCACATGATATGTTATGAGTCGAGAAAGTTAAAGGAGCATGAGAAGAACTATGCCACTCATGATCTAGATCTTGTAGCCATAGTACATGCTCTCAAGATGTGGAGACATTACTTGATGGGTAGGAGATTTGAGCTCAGAACAAACCATTGTGGTCTAAAGTATCTGTTTGATTAGCCTACGTTGAATGCTCGGCAAGCAAGATGGCTGGAATTTTTATGTGAGTTTGATTTTGAAATAAAGCACATAAAAGGAAAAGAGAATAAGGTAGCTGATGCACTCAGTAGGAAAGTGCAAGAAATGCATGTGGCATCTCTTAGTATTTGCTAATCAGATTTGAGACAGCAGATTGTTAATGATGTTGCCGGAGATGAATTGTATGAACAAGTAAAAGACAAATTGCAGCAGCGAAGTCTTGAGAAGAGGTATGAGGGATATAAATTGGAAGAAGATGGACTTCTCATGTTTAAAGGCAGAGTTTATATTCCAAATGTAACAGATTTGAGGAGAGTTGTTATGGATGAAATCCATCAAGCTCCGTATTCTGGTCACCCAGGCTATCAGAAGACAATTGCTACAGCTAGAAAGCAGTACTTTTGGCCAGGTATGAAAAGGGATATGGCTGAATATATTTCAAGGTGTATGAAATGTCAACAGGTGAAGGTTGAGCATCAACATCCAGCAGGGTTGTTGCAGCCTTTGCCAGTTCCAGAATGGAAATGGGAAGTTATTTCCATGGATTTTATTACAGGATTGCCAATGACTTGGAGACAACATGATTCCATCATGGTTGTGGTAGACAAGTTGACAAAGGCAGCACATTTTATACCAGTTAAGTCTACGTATGAGGCTAGTGACATTGCAAAAATATTAATGAAGGAGATTTTCAAATTGCATGGGTTGCCCAAGGCAATAGTATCTGACAGAGATGTCAAGTTCACTTCCAACTTTTGGAAGGGGTTGTTTGCAGATTTGGGTACAAAGATAAACTTCAGCACTGCATACCATCCTCAGACAGATGGTCAAACAGAGAGGGTTAATCAGGTGCTTGAAGATATGCTTCGCATGTATGTGATGGACAAGCCAACCAAGTGGGAAGATTACTTGCACTTGGTGGAGTTTGCTTATAATAATGGACATCAAGCATCCTTAGGGATGAGTCCGTATGAATCTTTATATGGAAGAAGGTGTAGGACACCAGTGACTTGGGATAATCCAGTGAACAGGATTGTGCTTGGACCGGAATTGCTCAAGGAAATGGAGCAAGAGGTTGTAAAGATCAGGCAAAAGATGAAAGCAGCACAGGACAGACAGAAAAGCTATGCAGATAAGCATAGGGTGAACAGAGAGTTCAGCGTTGGGGATCATGTTTACCTCAGAGTGAGGGCAAGGAAGAGTTCCTTGAAACTTAGAAGTTGTGCCAAGTTGTCACCAAGATACTGTGGGCCGTTTGAAGTGCTTGAAAGAATAGGGCCTGTTGCATATAGACTTGCATTGCCTGCTAGCACTAAAGCTCATAATGTTTTTCATATTTCTTTGCTTAAGAGATATGTACATGATCCTAACCATGTGATAAATTGGGATGTGATTCAGGTGGAACCCAAGGGAGAGTTCCGAATCGAGCCAATGCGCATCCTCGACAAGAAGGTCACAATGCTCCAGAATCGAGCCATAGGGCAGGTAAAGGTGCAATGGAAGCACTTCAGACCTGAAGAGGCTACATGGGAGCTGGAGGATGCCATGAGATTGGCACACCCATTTTTGTTCAACTCTGCGGAACACTGAGGCGATACCGGTGTAGCATTTTGTTCAAATTTTGTAAAGCACTGAGGACAGTGCTATTGAAGGGGGAGGGGAATGTAATGTCCCGGTTTTGACCCCGTTACATTAGATGTGTATGATGTAAATATTGTAAATGATCATGGTGTGGAGTTAAAGGCCAAGGCCCCACCATTGATCAGTGATGCTATGTTTGGTTTTAAATTGTCGCTGATGGTAAATCGGGGCATGCGGCATATATTATGTTCATCATCATGTAAATATGCATCTATAATTAAAATGAACACAACCAGCTACGGTCACGGCAACTAAATCGAATGGGGCATGATTTTCCCAAGGATAAGGATGTGGGGGGGGATTTGTCAAACTTTGGCCAATAAGGGAAAATACCCATGTGTCTTCTTCCCTTGTTTTTCTCCCAACCACCTGCAATTAATAATGGCTGCCATTAGTTGAAGCAGTTATTGATTTTGGGAGTGGGGTTGCAGGTCTATCAGCCCATGCCTCCACGCACACTCCACCCATAGTTGACTTCTGAATGGAAAGGAAAAACGACTATCACTCTCACGCAGATTTTCTTCTTCCTCTCCACGAGTTGCTGAGCACCCACAAACTGCAAATTCGTGTCCTTCCTGTTGTTTGTGCATCCACGGACAAAAACGGAGTTGTTTTTCCTCACGCAGGGCTTCCATTGTCTGTTCTTTTCCTCACTGGGTCGGACTGCTTCCTCACGCACAGGAATTTTTGGGTTTTACCACGTCATTCTTTCTCTACGAAATCATGGGTGCTGGGGCTGGTGAAATTTGGTATTTCTCTCTTTCTCTGTGTGGTCCTTATGTGTTTTCTCAGTGGTTCTGTTGCCCAGGACAAGCTGTATTTCTCCACAATTGCTGTAAGCTGTACTCCCAGATACTTTTCGGCACTGTTACTTTCCCACGTTGTTGGCTATGTTGCCGTGGTCTTCTTTACATCTTTGGGGCTGTTGTAATTTCGTTTGAAGAGTCATTTTGGCCACGATAGGGCCAAGAATGACTCAGAATTCATTTTTCCCTGTCTAAGCTGTGACAGCTAAATCAATTGCTTGTGTGCAATGGTTGGTCTTCGGACTGTGAGAGGAGCAGGGACGTTGGCTTAGTTTTGCTTGATAAACCTGGTGGCTGGAACCACATAGACAGAGCTACAGGGCTGGCCTTCTTCTCCATCACCCCTGAATAGCACTGGAAGGGAATGCAGGGCCTGAGGGACTGTGTAGCAGAGAAGGGACTGATTCCTTGTGTTGGGTGTGGATGGGTGTCTTAGAGGTCAGGCTAGTTCTGGTGTAGGTGTCCTTGGCTCTGCAATGATCTCACCAGCTTAGCAATTTGCCTTCTCCAGCTCCTTAATGGCCTGATAAACCCAACTGTGTTGGCTTGGCTATGTTTTGGACATCCTTGGCTATGTGTAAGCCTACTAGTTCCCTTATTCCTTGGAGAATCATGCCCAGCTCGGGGGTGGCAGCGCTGCTGAGATATTAAGGAGCACGCTGGCCTATGGTTGGGTGGAACATTGTATAGACGTAGCTGGTTGTGGAGCAAAGATTTCATAAGATAAGTGATCTTGTGCATTTTACCTCTGCAATTCTATATTCACTGTTAATGAAAATGAAATGAACGTGATGAATGAATGCTGGCTTAAATGTATGATGTTTCTGCTGTGCTTGATAGATGTTTTCATCTTTGCATGATAAATGTTCATGTGTGTATGTTTAAGCATCCTGTTTATGAATTTTTAAGCCTATACATGTTCATGGGCGGTTAGCCTGGGTGGTTTAAGCTATGGAGTTCACGTCTTCTTGCCGGTCGGAGGCATGGGGACATGACAAACACATCTCTAACTTATCACTAAAGTTACTAAGGTTTTTAACCTATAGCTACCATTAATTTTAAGTTGAACAGTTAGGTGAATGCATGGAGTGTAGACAGAAAAGTAAAACCATGCAATTATGATATGCAATTTTTTTCACTTTACCATTCAAAATATGCCCTAGTTACGGGAAGGAGAGAGCATTTTATTTTTCAATTTTCTCTCAAAACCAAAATTTTCCCAAATAGTCTCACTAAACAAATCTTTCTGAGAATGCAAATAAGCAACACACTTCGTAAAAGAAACTGATCTTTGAAAGCAAACAATGTAGCAAGATCTCCTTTCCTAAAATGAAAAACAATAATACTAAAAGGCACATTAAGTACTTCTTCAATTTTCTTCAAAAAAATAGAAATATCTAACTTAAAACCGTGATATATTTTTTCTTTTGTCAAGACAAGAGTATATAAAAGGAAAATAGAATATGGATATCTGAAAGCTTATGAGGCTAGTCAAGGGTCCAATATTTAAGAAAAATTATAATCAAATCTCAACAAAAAAGATTAATTTAAAAGCAAAAAGAAGTCTCTCGTAAACTAACAAAGAATAAAAAAGAAAATCCAACACGCAAAACTTTCTTTTCAGTTTATCATTCATAAAAGAGATCTAACTAGAATAACTTCCAAACGCTCCTTTCAAAAATCAAAAACAAGCATACAAGCAATAAAAATGATGGGTGTAACCTAGATTTTTGAATCAGAACAAAGTAAACATTTACCAGATACAAACTTCAAATCTAACAATTCGGATATCTAAAATGAAGCCGGAAAATAACAAAACAGAAAGCAAAAATCAAACAAAACTTTCCAATGACAAGCATGTAGAAGGCTTACCTGGCACCGCTTGAGGAGAGTTAGTGACAGAGCGGTTCTGGCTTGGCATCGCTTCTTGTCCACTGTGACATAGCGGTGGAACCGCTTATTGATTACTGCACATAGACGATGGCACCGCTTATTTTCCACTGTGCATGTGCGGTGTTTCTATAGATGTCAAAACAAAAATAATGGTGAAAAGGAGAAAGTTAGTCACAGTAATACTGGCATCATATCATGAATTTGACAAGAATATGAAGTACAGAAGGTAAGAATGACTAAGGTCTAAACAAATCTGGCTATACCGAACCAAAATCTCACTAGAGAAGCTAATAGATCTAATCAATTAAATATTGGAGGTTTGGATTTCAGATAAGAATTTAAAGACCAAGGAAGATTAGATGTGCTAAAAGCTCTTCTCCAGTGGAGTCTCCAGATTTGTTGCGAGGAAAAATGAACCTCTTGCAAATGAGAGAAGTTCCTCTAGTCTAAATGGTTCAAATCTAGAAAAAATGGGTTACAACAGATATGGAAGACTTTCCCTAGAAGTTGTAGAGATCTAGAATGATTCCTTTGATAGAGTGATGTAGTTGTCTCCTAGGACGATGGATCTCCACAGATATAACTGCACAATCACATCAAAACAGCAAACAAGATTGAAGGCACCAGAATATAATCCACAATTCTATATCAATGACTAAGCAACCCAATAGTAAAATGCATGATTACAACATAGCATATTTTACAGGAAGGGAACCAAATTTGCATTAAAATGAAGAAGAAAGCTTACAGTCGTCGCCTTAGTGTTGTGATGCTCCTTCACATGCCAATACCTTGTCCTCAAAATCTATAACTTGCTCCTTCTATGGTCACCCTATATTTGGCTAGAAGCTCACTGCAGGAGCATATATTTTCTCTCTCTTTCTCAACCATGGGAATGAGCCAGTTTCTATAGGCCTTGGGACGATAGGAATGGTTGAGTAAATGCTGGGTGAGGTGGAAGGGAGATCCAAAAATAATGGATCTCAATTCCAAGTGGTCCTCAAGAGTAGGGATGAGGGTGCCACAGAGTCTTCCTTCGAGAAGTTTCATGGAATCGAAGGAAGACTTCATGGAATATTCTCTTTTTAACTTTTTACCTCGGGCATCGCTTCTCTTCCACTATGATAGAGCGTTACCAGGTAGGAACCACACTTTGAACAAGAGGAATAAGAGGTGACACTGCTTACTTTCAAGAGACAGTGAGCATCACTTAAGAAGGTAACGCCTCTTGCATTAATGGCAGAAGCAGTGTTGGACTTAAAAATGCATAACTGAAATCGGGGCCAGTATTTCACTTCACAAATTGGGATTTTAGGGAAATATCTAATGTTTGGGACCTCATCACATGATGATGACGATATTTATGTGTAAAATAAATGACAAAGAATACCATAAAATATCCACATTCACACACTAGCGCCCTTAATCAAAGCATAAGTGGTTTGTAATTAATGCATATTCCTAGAATCTCAAGATGATCAAACTAGAGCACCTCAACTATCAAGATGATCAAAGTGGAGCACCCCAGCTGTGAGATAATGAGCCAGAAACATCTATTTGAACAATATTGATCTATATAACCTAAGTGGGATCATATAACATAAGGACAAGTCAAATTTAAATGCCTTCTAGGTGTAACACCATGGTACCAAGGTAGGTTAATTTCTTTAACACCCCCCCTTAAGACTAATTTAGTACAACTTATACCAAATGATTTATTAAGGCATTGGAAACTAAGGCACAAGTCACCTTTTATAACAAAATTTTATTAGTCCATGTAACTGAGGTAATGAATAAAAACTCATGGGACGAAACCTCCCCTCAAAAACAAAAATGCCAGAGATGATAAAAAATGTCTTGAATAGGTCCTCTTATTCACTTGAATGAGCTGAAAGAACAACTTTATGGTGATGGAATTGGTGAAGATTGTTAGAATATTTTATATTCATTTGAAGGTAATAATGTTTTTCTATTATGTCGTACGATATCCACAATCTTATGTAAAAGATTAATACATTATATCACATATTAATTATGGTAAAGTATACTATTGATATCCATCATTATATAAAGAGATGGTATTTAGGAGAATTATATTATCCCACATGTAATATGTGAGAGTAACTCCTCCTCATCTCTTGGTATATAATAGGGTCAAGAGACTCACATCACAACAACAGACTTGATCTTTCATTATTTCATTGGGGTTTTTTTCATTGCGCTCTTGTAAGCTTGAGGAGATATTCTGGAGACAATAGAAGACTACCTTCTTGTGGATGTAGCTCAATTGGGTGAACCACGTATATTCGGTGTTCTCTTTTCTCTCGTTCTCTTTTGTACTTATTGTTTATATATTATTGTTTTGCATAGATATGTAAGCTAGTTTAGCTTGATCCCTCTTTCCAACATGGTATCAGATATTTTTCCTATGATCTATCCCCTTCTATAGATTTCTAACAATTTTATCATCTTGGCATTGTTTATTTTGTAGATTTTCTTTCTATCTAGTAGCCATTAGGCTTGTCTTCAGATCTGGGCATATTTTTGCATTTTTTTCTATCTAACCCTAACCCTATTATGTATATTTTTTGCAAAAATATTTTCAAGGGTTTCTTGATGTTTTCTTGGTAGATCTATATGATTTTTGAATTGCCCTCAAGGAGATTTATCTTCCTATTATTTAGATCTAGTTTTTTTTCATGAAATATTGAGGTCACAACTTTCAGATCCATATATGAAATTTTTTATGTAAACTCTAAATAATTTGGTTACAGATTTAATTTCTTGTCAAAAAAATACCCGATTTCAAAAAAACAACCATCTGATTTCATGTGTAGAAAGCAAAGATATCGCTGGATTTGAAATCAGTTATTTTCAGAAATTTTCCGTATAGATGAAAACATTGCAAAGATGATATCCTTTGATAGAATATCCAAATATGTATTCGGTTAGTGTAATTGGATGCAGAATTCTCATGCCATTTCCAAAAATAGTGTATAATAGCGATTCTGAGTCATATTGATCGTGTTATGGTAATTTCAAAATTTTGGCTCAAAACCTTTGATCTACATTGGTAAGATCTTTTTAGTTTACTCATTATTTTCTTGTCATTTCTAGCCTTTGAGTTTTTTATTTATTTTCTACCATTATGACTTCAGACGTAGCTTTTTTTCTTGAACTTGTTGGTCCTAAATATCTACCATCGAAGAGAAAAATGATTGATGTTCGCAGGAGTAAGAATCTATGGAGGATTGCTAATGATGAACACAAGAAACCTGTTGATGCTGAGAATGTGGCTATGTGGTGGCTATATGGGAAGACAAATGTGATTAATCAAGAGGGCTCATTAGCCAAATGGTTGCATACAGTCTTCAAGTAAGTAATGAGGAAGAAGACAACCCGATTGAGGTATGGAAAACCCTTTCTTCTCTCTTTGATAAATCTGATGATGTTTATGCTTATTACCTTGAAAAGAAGATTTTTGAGCTATATCCAAATAAATTTGATATAGTATAATTTATCTTCCTAAAGTGAAAACCTTAAATGAAAAGCAAACAGTTGTGGTAAAGATTACAAGAAAACAAACACTGCTCTTATAGTTCTTGTAGAACAAAAATTGTCATCTTGTTTTGACATCTTCATTCAAACTAGGAATAGAGCTCTTGAATTGTCTCAAAGTACTATGAAACTTACTTTTAATTATTTTTGTAAAGGGTTGATTAATGAGCAGGAATTGTTAATGGTTTCAAGACAACTCTCATCTAATAAATATCTAATTGCTCATAATCCTAAGAAATTTTTTCATAATCTGAAAGGTTCTTGTTCACACACTTCAAAACCCACTAATAATTATAGTAATAATTCCAATGCATGTCATGAAAATAGTAAGAAGAAGAAAGTGTATGATCCTTGTAAGCATTGTGGTAAAACTAATCATCCTGAAAAGAATTGCTTTAAATTGAAACATTTAATGTCTAAAGCTAAAAAGAAAGGTTTTGATGAATCCCACGTAGCTTTATGTGCATTTGTTGTTTCTTCTAGTAATTCTTCTTGTAATGTGTACTATATAATGGATTCTGGTGCTTCTAAACATATGATTGGTAATGCTTATTTATTTGAATCTTATGACAATAATAAGCACATATCTCAAAAAGTATCTATAGGGGATGGTAAATTAATATGAGGGAGGCATATCCAACTGTATTTCAAGATGAAATAATATAAGAATGAAATACAAAGAAATAATAACATTGAGATCAGTGTTATCCTTTAAGGGGATGTGTATGTAATACACCAAAAAACTATTAATTATTTATCATTTGGAATATTTTTATAATAAAGTAAAAATGAATGTAATAGATTATTATTATTATTGAATAATTAAAATACTAAGAGGAAACATAACTGAAGTAGTTGTTAAAAGAGTGTTTGATGACCCACAAGGGGAAATCACAAATGGAGAAAGTTATTGAGTGAGAACTCAAGTGATGCAGGAGGCATCTTCGACAAAATCAGGTCAAGACACCTTGTTGAGTGCTAAAGAGAAGGATGCTCATAAATGACCAAGTCCTAGGAAAAACAATATAAATTAGTATGTCCATTGATTAAGCAGGAGGCTGAGGATGAATAAGAAAATTATTTGTTGATGCAAAGAGATGGCGCATTGATTAGATTTTGGCCTTGTGGATCAGCAAACAATATTAGGGGTTCTCGATCATGTAAGGTTTGTTTGTTCTAGGATTTGGTTCGGAGGAACGAGAGCTTCAATTATGTTTTATCAATAGTGGTTACAGGTTCCTTACTATGTTTATTAACTATTTAACACTGATAATTTTAGTCTGTGTGTAGATTTGAATTCTAAATGCATTTTAAACTGAGAATTATACTATGCATCTATTACTAATATTTTTTTATCTCTTTCAATAATATATTCTTAGCATAAGCTACTATTGGTTAATTATTCATGAATAGAATGTAAAAAAATTGAAGATCCCTCATCTATGTAGAAAATTGTTCATTGATAAATAAATCCTCTCTACAATATTTTATATATTATGCTTCATTACTACAATTCAAACCCTTTAAATGTAAACTGTCATATTTAGTAGTAAGAGACGAGAGATGATTCATATTATTTTTAAGTACATATAGATAACTTTACCAATTTTTTATAAAAGTATGTATATCAAATTAATAAAAAAGATCTAAGTGTAAAACAATCACATTCCTCTAGGAGCTGAAGGCTTCTGCAATAGTCTTTCTATGTTTAAACTAATATGCATATATTTTCTTAAACCTAGTCTTTGTTTGGGCTTCCATAAACATATTAGAACGGATCGAAATATATTAACCAATAAAAATAACTAAATGAATGGATCACAAACAATCAAACCACTATCAACTAAGTATGCAGCTAAACAATCTTATTCATTTTAAAAACAACGCCTAGCTCACAGATCTGAGTTCTAAACACATTAATAATTGAATTGAGATAAATGCATAGATATTGTATCCATCAAATCAGTATCGTATGTGACATTTAAAACAAACAGTAAGATCTACAATCAACCAGGCACATAATTGAATACAAATACTCAGTCTCTGTTTTCAGGTTTCTATACACAAAAACATGTAAATATGGATTAAGAATTGATTAAAAATACAACCACGATATCAATATATTAGAAACACTCATATTATTAAAGATCCAAGCTTCCAAATCATAACAAAAACCAAATAAAAAATTAAAGATCCAGTAATCATGATTGCAAGGTCAAGTTTATTCCCCAATCACTAGTACAAAATGAGGAATTAGCTACTACGTGACTAAAAATTCTAGTCACCATAGGTTTTTCAAGTGATTTACTACTAAATATGAGCAATTTTGATTGACCCAACTATAAATGACTAAAATTAACGACTAAGTTAGTCACCAATTAACAAATATGACTAGACAATAAGTGACAGAGTTAAAAATGACTAACATAAACGACTAATTTAGTCACGACATAAAAAATGACTAACGAGAAGAATATGAATTAGTCATTTTTAATTGTGTCATGGAAAATTGCAATTGTGACAATGAAGTGTTACAATTTAGTAAATTTTGTAAATTGTCTACCTTATATTAGTAATATTGGTGCCATGCACCTCGATCTTTAGAGATCCAACAAAGAAATTGAATGAATTTTCTCTTGATCATATTTATCTCTGCTGCACCATTGAAGGAAACCATTAAGCATGTGCCAAAGGAAATTAGGTTCCTACAGTTACGAATTAGGTACTAGAACTAGTACCATATCGATACCTAGAAGCATCATAGCTAGTTGTTGATCATTCAACGTGAGAGTCCCAAGTCCCATACTGAGGTGTTTTTCTAAATTCAATATAACTATCATGATTTGTGACCGTCGAACTAGCTGCACCAATTGACGTAGCTTCACCAGGATCAATTCCTTTAAATGTCGTAGAATTTGATCCAATAATAATTGAACTGGTGGAAGCACCAAGAACAATATTTTAACCAATCAAACACTCAATTATAATTAAACTGGGGTGCTGACCTAGAACTAGTCTCAGATCCATATGCAGTAAAAAGGTAGAAGCCTGACCCAATCTTGAAGTTTCAGGTAAATATTTTGATTCCTCGATCTCTAATAGTCCTCACCTCGCAGAATATGATATGTATAATGCAGTGATGACCTCTCTTTATCACTATCAAGTTAAACCTCCTTTATGCATTATTGGCGAGGTAAATTTTGCATCTGACGTCACCACCCTCCTGATTCACGATGTGCACAACTAGAGACATCCAGTGAGGTCTCTACAACTCCATATGTTAGTGGATGTGTTTTCTGACATCAAGCCTCTTCTCTAAGTGCAATATTGCTGCCAACCTATACACTCAAAATTAGTTCAACTAATTGTCATCAGTGTTGTTGGGCATTTGTCTAGTTATGTGCTGGTAAGTTGAATCCTTTTGGGTTAATAGTCACACTAATATATGTCGATAAGTTTATTAGGGATGCCATTCATGAATGTGGGGGCACATCCAGTGCATTTCCCCACAATATTTATTCAAAAAAAATAGAAAAGTTAAATATCATGAATGAATATATCAATCTTTAAGCCCCAACTTTAGTTGTTAGAGTAATAACTTGAGTGGGTCTAATGGTTAAGAACATGTGTTTCCTCCCAGGAGGTCACATGTTCAAATATGGAGGGGGGTAGGGTATGTACACCTATGTAGAATTTAGCAGTTAAATAGTTTCACAGAGGAGGTTCCTTGTCCCACAAATAAGGGGGTCTCATACAACAAAATTGGTTTCTCGCTTGAGTGTGATCTTAAAAATAGATTATTATTATTTCTTGAAAATGAGGAAATAACTTCAACACAAATGGAATGGAAGTACACAAAAAATCCCTTTAGCAAAATAGGTTTACCTAATCGAAGCCATAGATTATTCTCAAGAGATCAACACCTTAAGTGATTGGGAGATAAGTTTCAGACTCTAAATCATAATCTACTAGAATGATTAACATAAATTTAAACCTAATTAATTACTAGGAACTTTAAATTCAATATTATTATTTTTATTATCATAGAACAACAATAATTATTTTTACACCCCCCAAAAAAATTAATGTTTTTCGTTTACAAATCCATGAATATTATTATTTTTATTACCATAGAACAACAATAATTATATTTACACCCCAAAAAAAAATAATGTTTTAGTTTACAAATACATGGAAAGGACTTGAGTTCTTGATATCTACTTTGAAATTCATTGAAAA
This sequence comes from Pseudotsuga menziesii, assembly GCA_001517045.1. Classification (NCBI taxonomy): domain Eukaryota; kingdom Viridiplantae; phylum Streptophyta; class Pinopsida; order Pinales; family Pinaceae; genus Pseudotsuga; species Pseudotsuga menziesii. The sequence continues at coordinate 543,749 of LPNX010609661.1, forward strand.
TAAGATTATACGGGCCACTTAAATTCAGAGAAAACACTCACTTGGTATGTGAAAATTCCTCTTTGGAATTAAGCAGGTGTGAAGGAGTGGCGAGCAACGTTCAAAATTGAACCCTTTTGAGCCCTTCCAAAGGGCTCTAGCCCTTCCTAGAAGTGTAAAGTTAAAATTTCCCTTCAAAAAAAAAAAAAAACTAAATTTTACCCTTCTAATTAAGAAGGGCATAATTTATGTCAACATTTGAAATTACCCATCCATATAAATTTCTCAAGATATTGAAATTCCTATGCTATAAATTTCAAATCGTCATTCAAAATATTGGAAATTTGATAAATTATAATAACTCACTCACTCATGTCATGCACTCACCGCTTAGCTGTGCAAGATGACCAGTAATGATTGATCACTATGAGGCACTAGCCATCAAGATGTGACTCTGACTCCCAATGGGGCTGCAATCTAAAGTGTGGCAACATGTCAAAGACTATGACTATAACAACAGATAGCAAATACTAGTCTACTACTAGGCCCAAAACAAGCTCAAAACTTTGTTCCTACTACCGATGTGAACCTCGCTACCAATGTCCACTCTTTTTTAATCAAAATGAAATTCAAAAGGCCAGTTTGATGAGTCCTCCTCTACAAGACTTCATTTATTACATGAATATCATGGACTCATGACAACTATAAAAAACACTCGATGTCATGCAAATACGAATAATGGCATGTAGCTAAGATCACAAACTATACATAAGTCGATTTATGCAATGCTATAGAGAGGTGTCATTGGGCACACGATATGGAGAAACAATGAGTTAGAAAAAACATCTGGACCAAAGCACCTGCACAATGGTTATTAATAAAATTAAAAAAACAATTGTTGGCTCAAGAATAGTCTTTCAATTTAATGGGTGGCATGATCATGATGTAATTTCCCTCCGTCCTTTTATACGTTTGTGGTTTCTCACAACAATTGTCCTCAACGGTCACCACCAAAATACATATTAAAATGACCTATGTTTACATCCTCTTCTCTATAATCCTCATCTCATAGTCATAACTAAGGATTATTATGCATGCACATCCTCGCATTATAATATCAATTAGTTCAAGGTGCAAAGACAACCATAAAATATCAAATGTGTCAAGATGCAAAGAGTAAGAGACAACTATAAGTAAGTACTATATTAAATTTGCCATATAAGAATTTAATTAACAGTATCAACTGATATTTGATACGTTGGATTGTTGTGATATTCTTATCACTCCTTACGAATGTGATTGCAATGAATTCTTTGAAGGTGAAGTCTATAATTTTAGGTATTTTTCCTAATTATCATGCCTTTTGGTAAGACAAAAAGGAGGGTAGAGTCCTGCAACAACATGGAAAATAGTTTCGACATAGAGGTATACACATTAATTGTTTTCATTAAATAACTTAAATTTCATACCTGTGACTATCGATTCATTGAATCGTGGACTGGTACAAAACATAGCAAATTTGAGAGTCGTGAGCCCTTAAATACTCACACCTAGAACTTTCTCAAATCGATCCATTAGTAAACCTCTTTTGGTATTTTGGTTCAATTTAAAAGGTAGATTGTTGATGCTCAGACATGCAATGTGTTGCAAAGATTCAATTGACTTAGGATTGATTCCATTTCCCCTCCATCCCATACATGTATGCTTTCACGACAAGTGTTGAACAACATAATTTGATGCCCCAACCCCGGTTATGCTAGCATTGCTAACTTGCTTGGTATCTAGGATTTGTTTTTTTAATGTTTTATGAGTTGTGTATTATTTTTTCTTAGGTGCCCAATCCCCATGATTCTTACATCTCTCAAGTTTGGATTGTTTCCCTCTCTCTGGTTTAAATTAAGTTTTTGGTTATATATATATATATATATATATATTATAGCCTCGTTTTGCTTAGTGACTTCATTTTGTATATAGCTAATAGTAAGTAATTCTCTCATGGTTCTAGTTATTGTTTAAGACTATATTTAGTTACGACGTCTTGCAATAAGCATAAGGTCAAGTGGATGCCCCAATATGGTTATCACATAGTCTAAGTAGTTTTTTTTATAATGAAGTGTGCTCCAACTCAAAAAAATACAATAAAATAGTTGTTATGTTAGTGAACTATAAAATTAATGATATATATATGACAAATTAATGTGTTCAAAATAAGTTTGATTGAAAATATATCATTTTTTCATGTGCTCCTAGAATAAATAACCTTCCAATTGAAATTGAGATGCCCCCTTTGAAATTGATCATTGGTGGCGAGCGACAATGAATTAAAAGGTCAAGTCAAAGCAGTAGGATTCTTCATGACATGTTTACAAATCTGGAGCTGCAGGCTATGGAGGGAAAGCATCTGCAGTTAATCCCAAGAACTCTCGCCAGGTGTGGATTTATTAAATGTATATCGCAAGAATTTACTCAATTAAATTCTCCAATTTGTCACACAGAGATCCCCGAATCGAAAAGCATTTGTTTTTTTTCACTTGCGACTGCATACTGTCAAATCCAATACTATCAGTGGACCGTAACCATTTTTGGAGGAATTGGGTATCCAACGTCCTAGGGAGACAAGTTTTCCATCGTCTAGTTTAGCATTTAGCACTAATTCTCACCATTAACATCAATTTGGGATGTCTAGTTTATTTTTATTATTATCTTGATTGGAAACGTTTCGAGATTTGCACTGCACGACACTGACTTTGTGCCAAGTCAAACAAGTAACTATTCAGGTGAAATTGTACAGAACTTGCTCTGGGCCCTAATACTTATTCCTTTGAAATTAATACTATTTGGGTGGAATATTTCAGAGTAAGAATGAAACCCTACTGGATTGCTTAATATTTTACCAACCTCATCCATGAACCAAGGTCCCATGGGCCGATTGGTCAAATTGTTTGGAACCCAATGCACATTGAAAAGGCCTAAACTAAATGACAACATAAAATTGAAAGCACTTCCAGAAGCACACCCTAACCGGCTGCACCACATAGAGTGGGTGCCAGGGTTGAGGGGTAGCTATTCAGCAAAAATTGCCCGAGACACACTTTTAATTCTTGCACATGATCTAGGAACTAAGAATAAGTCTTATCAAAGAATAATCAACAAATACTCATGAAATGGTATTAATCGAAACCAGAATTAATTTCCTTTCTGTATATTCAATAAACAATGAATAGTTACAATAACAATGTCAAGCAATAGCTTTAATCCATGAATAATTCGAATACCTAATGAGACAATTCGAATTCAGTGAGTGAGTGTTGGGGCTCGACCTTTGGGGCTCGACCTTCAAGGTCCTTTATTTTGGAAACTCCGTGGTTTTGACGTGAAGCTTGTAAGTGGAGTTGCGGCACAAAATAGTCTTAGGGGTTTCGGGGTTGGGTTGAATCCCCTCTTTTTGTAAATTCCCCATGGTTTAAACCCAGGGTTTATGGTTTCTGGGTGCCCATGGTTTAAGCCCATGGTATTGTAAAAGTGCACTTGTATAAATAGTCACTTATGCTAAGGAGTCAAGGAAGTTGTTGATGATTTAGGTTATGATGATAATTTGATGCGAAGTTAAGTCTATTTTGGGGTTAAGGTTAAGTCCCAGCTGTGTGCATGGATGACCTCTGCAACTGTGTGCGTAGAGGGTTTTGTAAGAAAGATCTTGCAGTTGAGTGCACAAATCAAGTCCCAGCTAAGTGCGTGGATGACCTCTGCAGCTGAGTGCACAGAGGGTTTTGAAAGGAAGGATCTGCAGCTGAGTGCGCAGATCAGAACTGCATCGTTTTGTAACTTGTTGAATATAAAACGCAGTTCTGTGGATGTATCCCCTACACTAGGGGTGAACCACGTATATCTTGTGTTGTGGTGGTTTTTTTTTGTGTTTTGTTTCCTTTATGTTTTATGCATTTGATCAGTAGATAAGCAATAAGTAAGATAGATTGTTATATAATAACTTCGCTGTGAATCCCCATCTAAGGGTTAAGCAAGTAACTGTATGTTTATATAAGCTGCGAAGCTAATTAAGTAACTGTCGAAGATATATATTGCATAAGTATTTGTTGTTAAGACTAAGGTACAGTAATATTCATCTTTTTCCTGTAGAAACCTGATTTTGTGGCACCCCATAGTTGTTTTGGGTGAGACCGCAACCTGTTCGCAGGTTGTTGCCGAAAGGGCCAACACTATGGGTCTGTTTGTTGGTTGGAAGATAAAAGTACAGAACCCAGGTCTTCCCTAAGCACCAACAAATTGGTTTCGTTGCCGGCTGAACCAGTATCTGCTCAAGAGGGATCTACGTCATACCTAGAGGGACATGTTTTGGAGGCCCTCAGTAAAAGAAATCGGTAACTGGATCAAAGATACCTATCTGAAATTTGCTGAACAAGAAAATAAGGATCCTCATCATAGCTCAGACGACTTCTTGTAGAGGTACATTTTTTCTGATATTCATGAAATTTTCTTTGCTAATATCCACATAGAATTGCACCAGTGGTTATCCAGGTTGACAAAAAGAAAGACACACTTCAAAGAAGATCAGTTTCCTGCCTGGACCCCGAAAAGAATTACATTGTTGAAAAGGGTGAACAACACGGTATCAAGAGCTGTTGACTTCTGGACAACGCAAACCCTTGAAGCATTTGTGACGGAGTTCGCCATCGACACAGACACTTCTTTCAGCGAAGCAGAAAGACAGTTTTTTAAAGGACCTAGGGGTAAGTACCTAAATTCATTAAGCCTGAAAATTAAAATGCTCTTGGCTGAGAAACGCATATTGCTTATCGAATCAGATTACTAGATTTACTGCTACTAACCTATGTTTGGAAGCAAAAGTGACTTCAATGAGCAAAGTGGTTTGCTTCAAAGCGGTAAAAGATACAAGAGAACTTTTGGATCCTATACCCTAGGCCAGAATATTGATTATACCCCCTTAAGTCCAGAAGAGTCTGAATCTGAAGAAACCCCTTTATAACTCCCCAGCGAAGATCTGTTATCCCTGAGAACCCGTCGGATTCTGAGAGTAACCCGACCCCGAGTAGTCCTGTCGCAGGTTAGTCTACCTCAGAAATTTCCCTTCCCCTTGTTACCAGTTTTCCTCCTCCTCCTCCCCCTCCCCCCTCCCCTCTATCCAATATGGCCCATGTGAATGATGATATCAAACTCCTACTCTTTAAAGGAACTGGATCAGAGGACCCAGAGCAATTTTGGTTCTTATGTGAAGCTATTTGGACTGCAAAGAATATTACGGAACAAAATAAGAGTGCAGCTGATCACCTCTTTCAGAGACCGATCCTTGACTTGGTTTATGAAGTTTTCCAGTACTCAGAACTATATATTGGATGATATTAAAAAAGAAATGATCAAAGAATTCAAGAAGCCTAAATCAGAGTCACGGTGTATAACTGAGCTGAAAGAAATTCAGTAGAAGCAAGGTGAGTCAGTTTGGGACTTTGATCAGAGGTTCAAGGTTCTACTGGATCAAGTTAGTTTTACTATTGGACCAGAATAGCATAAAGAATGGTTCATTGCAGCAATATTACCTCATATAAGGACTCCACTCATGCAACAGAAGGTTGCTGATCAACAAGAGGCATTGGAAATTTCCATGAAACTTGAAACAACTCCTGTTGGAGACAATTCTGGCATAGCCCAGATACAGTTGGCAGAAATGGCTTTGGAGCTTCACGACATGAAAAAAGGGAAAGCTATTTGAGAAGAGGTTTGGTGTACACGATGTAAGATAGAAGGCCATGACAAAGAACAGTGCCCTGCATTAAGGAATTACATGAATACTGGTGCACCAAACCCATTTAACCCTAATGTCCTATATTGTGAGATCTGTAGAACAACTGGCCAGCATCGACTGGAAGATTACTATCTGCTGCAAAGATATGTTCAAGTACCTAAGAATCCCTATTGCAAGTTCTGTAAGTCAGTTGGACACAACGAAGATGAGTGTCGCAGCTTTGACCTCATGAGAGAGTGAACCCATGATGTTTATAGAGTACAACCCGATGCACAAGGCAATGATGGATATGGTTACCGTGGTGGTGCATCAGGTCGAGATAACTTCAGAGGTCGTGGTCGTGGTGGTATGTCTGGAAGAGGTTGAGGCTAGGTTATTTGCTATAACTGTAATCAGGCAGGACATGTATCTAGAGACTATTAGAACCCAACTACGAGATGCCAATATTGCAGAGAAGTCGATCATGTGATTGAGCAATGTCCACAGTTGATAGCTAAGATATAAGAAATAAATGGTGCTCCTACTCAGAATGTTCAGATGATTGCCGCAGAGAAAAGACCTATCCCAGCCCTTAACATTGTTACAAGGAGTGGAGCCACGATGCAAGTACAGAATAAGGAGAAACAGCCTGACGAGGTTTGGGTCTGCAAGACCCTAGAGAAAATTCCAGCCTTCGATGTTGGACGACAAAAAGGAACATTTATGGAATCCAAAAAAGACTTTGCTGATCCAAGAACATCAGTAGCAACGACGCAACAGCATCAAAAACAGCTATAGTTCCAAGAAGCTTAGCCAGATCAAGTAAGTACACTAACATCATTTTTGCAGAGTTGTATGGAGCTATTAAGAAATCAGAATGCTTTGAATGAGTTACAGAAATTTATTGCATCCTGCAAACCTTAGCAAAGCTTTGATAGAGGAAAAATAGTTAATAGAGTTAGAAGGACTAGAAGAGAAATGAGATTACATGCTCAGATAGGAGATTATGACATGACGGATATCATTTTAGATCTGGGATCAGAAATGAATGTCCTAACTAGGAAGACTTGGGAAAAAATGGGAAAATCTAAGCTTGAATGGTCCCCTATATAGTTGAGATTATCCAATTAGCAGAAGATTGTACCTTTTGGTAGACTCCCTAGTGTACCAGTGGATATTGATGGAGTCAGTACCTTAGCAGATTTTGAAGTCATTGAAATAATTGATGATAGCAACCCCTATCCAGCATTGCTAGGAATTGAATGGGAAATAGACAATGATGCAGTAATCAACCTTAAGAAGAGGCATATGACTTTTGAAGGGAAAGGCTTGAGAGTCATAGTACCATTGGACCCTTCTCAAAGTGAAAGGTACACAGAGCCAGTAAGAGATGAAGATCAGGATGTTTTGGATCGTATTTACAACATCATAGCTAAAGAAGAAGACTATGTTAACTCTACTGCTAAAGGTGTCATGGATTGGCAATGTGACAGTTCTTGCATGACTGAGTCAGACTAAGGTCTAGAGAACTGGCAGAATAGACTTTATGAGCTACATGGACATCGATGTGCAAGAATTACCAAGTCTACTAGATGGCTTGGCTCACAGACAACAACCTTACCTACTTTTGATGGCTTGACAGAACCAGAAGATTTTATTGTACAATTCTTAGAGCAATTACCAGATTCACAGAAAATGGAGACTCTAGATTCAGTATTCAGAGCCACAGCCACCAAATGGTGGAATGGTCATAAAAAGTATATTCATAATTGGGGAGCTTGTCAAAAGTTCCTTCGCCTGAGATTCATGGACCAATCTTAGGAGGTGCGCAGCAAATTTAATGGTAAGACTAGCCCTCAAAAACATTTGGAGCGGTGTTATGAAGCATGGAAGAATGTACCTTGTGAAGAATGGGTACATAGGTTTGTACACACTCTGGAACCTGTCGCAAAGAACTGGTATGCAAAGGTTGAGCTTCGCCATGGTACTGTAAGTTGGGATAGTCTTGTTGATAGTTTTGTGCTTACATTTTCTATTAATGAGGTTTTCCCTGCTTTGGACACAGTTGTTAGGTTGATCCATACTACGGTGTTTGATGATAAAGAAATATCCGAGTACCAACCTGATTGGAAGGAACAAGAAGCTAATGCAGTAGAATTCTATAACCTCGCCATTGATGAAGATGATGACCCACACAACATTAATATTCCTGAGTCAAAAGGACACTGCGAAGTACATGGACCAACAGTTGAAGCACCTGAAGTAACTCGGCCCCTGAAGATAAGGAAAGTAAACATTGGATCAGAAGACATGCCTAAGTATGCTACCATTAGAGATTACTGGGATGAAGAAATGGTGAGCAAAGTGACTGAACTTCTCCATGAGTACCAAGACTTATTTTCGATGAAGTTCTCAGAAATGAAAGGTATCCTAGGTGATATAGGAGTGATAAAAATCCCTTTAAAAGCTTATGTGAATCCTGTGAAGCAGTGCCCTTATAGGCTGAATCCTAAGTATAAAGAAAAATTCAGGCTGGAGTTAGATAAGATGCTCACTGCAGGAATCATTGAGTCTGTCGAAGAGTCCAAATGGGTCAACCCTATGGTGGTACAAGAAAAGAAGACCAAGGGAGAAATTAGAATCTGCGTTGATCCGAGGAAGCTGAATGATGCCTGTCTACATGATCCTTTTCCTACTCCCTTTACAGATGAAGTTTTAGACAATGTCGGAGGTCAAGAAGTGTATTCTTTCACTGATGGATTTTTAGGTTACCATCAGATCAGAATTGCTCCAGAGGATCGACATAAAACAACCTTCGCTACAGAGATGGGATCTTTTCAATATACTGTTATGCCCTTTGGATTGAAGAATGCACCTGCTATGTTTTCTAGAGTAGTCATATCTACATTTAAGGAATTTATTCATAAGTTCTTGGAAGTTTACTTTGATGATTGGACTATCTTTGGCTTACTGAAAGATCATATAGCTAGTTTAAGACTTATGCTGGACAAGTGTAGACAACATCAGATTTCATTGAACCTGAAGAAGTGTATCTTTTGTGCACCTTTTGGAATTCTGCTAGGTCACATTGTATGCAAGCAAGGATTGATGGTGGATCCTATTAAGTCGGGAATTTGTTTCTTCAAATTTTATATTTGATTGTCATTTTTATTCTAGTTTGCTTATTTGCTTGAGTTTATTCTTTCACTTATTTTAGAAAATTTTGGTATTCGGTGAAATTTCCAAGTTTTTGCCTTTATGTCTTTTATTGTTTTTCTTCCCTTAAGTTCTTGAAGGGTTCTAAAGGTCAATATATGGAATAATGGATTCACAAGTCATATCATGAGTATAGTTTGTCACATAAACAGCATTCAAAATGGAAAAAATGACTAAATAGTGCCAAAATTGAGTTTAAATTATTTTGGTAGCGCAACTGCCAAAAATTAACAGTGTGGCGCTACAAGAAAATCGTTTTTTGCCAGAATGGTCATTTTTCAGTTCGATTTTTTGGGGATTTCGCTCCTAAAGTGTTAAATAAATCATTGGTCATGTTTGATATATGTTTTACCAAGTTTTTTTCATTTAAATAGGTGTCAGTCTCATGTGAGGGAGATTCTGGCAACTGTTCTGGCAACTGGATGGAAATTTATGGCAAATGATGATAGTGAGCGAAATAAGGCAAGATTTTCGAGGAATATGTTCTAAATTAAATATTATGGAGATGGTGGAGATGCTGGAATGAAGACATCTTCCAAAAAATCGGAGGTTGCTGTTATAGAGCAGAGTTGGGGCTTTCTTCTTGAAGTCGTTTCTGTCAAAATTAGTTAAGGGAAATGTTAAATTATGTCTTTAAAAGGGATTCCTTTTGAAGAGATAGCCGTTTAAGACATTCTGAGATGTTTTGTTGAGTGGAATATTGAAAAATAGCTCTATATTGAACCATTCCTCTGCTGAAGTTTGAAAAGAGGATGGGGTGAAAAATTGTGCATTTTATGGTGCTTAAAATTCACAAAAGATACTGCAATTTACTCTGACTTAGGACTTCAGCCTTCTACTTCCCCATCACTTAAAATTATCCCGAATAAAACTCAGATTCTAGCAGATGCAGAAAACAAAGTCTCAGCACTTATGAATGAAAAAAGGAGGCAGTAGAAACAGAATTCTGCTCAGTTTTTCCTGTTTTGGGTTATTGAAGTTAAATGCAGACCACGAGCTGATGGAGAGGAATTTTTGAAAAAAAAAAGAGGTTTGTGTTCATTGGATATCCATATACAAAAACCTCTCTCAGTTTTTCAACATAGATCAAGGTTTGAAATATCCAATTTAATCGTTGCAGCCTATTTTTCAGGATTTTTAATATTTAATATTTTCCTACTTTAGTGTTTATATTGCGGGGAATATTATGATTGATTGGAGATGCATTTGAAAAACCAAGACAGGTTTTTTTCCATCACAGAACCATTCACAAAAACCTCTCTCATTGTTTACACAGGTGTCAGGGATTGATAGATGTGGAAGATTCTTTGACACCTATTTTCCAGAAATTCACCATATTTGCCAGGAATCCGATTTACTATTTTTAGTCAATTAGTTGAAAGTTAGTTAATGTAACTGCTGGGTAGTTTTAATTTATACCTAATGAAGGGAAGATATAACTACTTCTTTGTATCTATAAAATAGGGACAAAGGGACAGAGAGGTGGTTCGATTTTTGGGATAGCTTCAGGAGGTCTGCAGACTTGTTCATGAGTTAAGTATAAAGCTCTTGTATGCATTTGGTGATGAAACTATGAGATATATGACACTTTTACCCTTCAGTTTCTGTGTTGGATTCATTTTTCAGCTTGTCTAGTTGCTTAATTGATATATTCATTACTGTTTTATGTTTATATGCTGGTGATTCTTGTCTTTTATGAATGAACTTCAATACTGTGTTCTGTTGGATTTTGTTGAATGTATTATGCATCATTGTCTTCTTTTGTTTATGATTTAGTTATTACTTTTCTCATGAGTGTATTCCCTATCTTTTCCCAAAATTTTACAACCAAGAAAATACATCAGAAACCCTAAACCTACTTTGTTTTATCAAGTTTTATTTGAGATTGTGTTGGCTAGTTTCTCTGGCCTTAGAAACAATTTCTGGCACAAACTTATCCTGCGAAGATAGGCATTATTGTGAACTTGCCACCTCCAAAGTCTGTTAAGCAACTTCGCACTACGCTTGGTCATACTGGATATTACAGGAAATTTATCAAAGGATATGCTCAGATTACATCCCCTATGGAAAAGAAATTGAAGAAATATATTAAGTTTGAATGGACACCTGAATGTCAAGGAAGCCTAGACATTCTGAAAGAAAAGATGGTAACTGCTCCTATCTTAGTCTTCCCTGACTGGAGTAAGGAGTTTCATGTGCATGTTGATGCATCTTCCATTGCTTTAGGTGTAGTATTGGCTCAGTCAGGTGAAGGTAATATTGATCACCCTATTTATTTTGCAAGTAGGAAGTTGTCCACAGCATAAAAGAATTACACTATGACAGAACGAGAAGGCCTAGCTATGGTTTATGCCTTGCATAAGTTTCGACATTATTTGTTAGGATCTCATTTTAAAATGTTCACTGACCATTCTGCTTTGAAGTATTTGGTTAACAAGCCTGTGTTAGGTGGAAGGATATGCAGATGGCTGATTTTGTTTCAGGAGTATGACTTTGAGATCATAGTTAAGCCTAGAAGACTTAACCTAGGACCTGACCACTTGTCGAGGCTCGAGTCAAGAGAAGAGCCCAGTAGTTTGGACGAAGGTCTTCCTGATGCCCAGTTGTTTTCCATCCAGATGGTTTATGACTATTTTCAGGATATTGTTCAGTACTTGTCTACAGGTTTTGCACCCTCTGAGATGACAACACAACAGAAGAAGTAGCTGGTGGTTAGAGAAGCTAACTTTACCTTGATAGAGGGACAGCTATATAAGATGGGACCAAATGAAATAATGAGCAGATGTGTCCTAGAGCATGAAAAGCCATTAATCTTGGCTGAGGTACATTCTGGAGCAGTGGGAGGTCATTATGCAAGAAAAGCTACATCACAGAAGATTCTGATAGCTAGATTGTGGTGGCCTACAATTCATAAGGATGCAAGAGAGTATTGCCACAACTACGATATCTGTCAAAGGACAGGAAAACCATCCAGGAGGGATGAGATGCCTCTGGTTCCAAAGGTAACTTTACAAGCATTTGACAAATGGGCTATTAATTTTGTTGGACCAATCAATCCCCCTGCAAAGAAATATGGAGCAAGATACATTATTACAGCAACTGATTACCTTACTCGTTGGGCCGAAGCTCAACCAGTCAGGAACTGTAGTGCTGCTACAGCTGCAAAGTTCATCTTTGATAATATCTTGTCAAGGTTTGGGTGTCCTATAATTCTTATGAGTGATTAAGGATCACATTTTCTGAATAAAACTATTGAAGAATTGACCGAAGAATTTCAGGTATATCATTAGAAGAGTACTTCCTACCATCCTCAAGCAAATGGAACTGTCAAAGCCTTTAACAAGATTCTTGATCATGCTCTGACGAAGGTTTGCAATGTTAACAGAAATGATTGGGATCTTAGAATTCCAGCAGTACTATGGGATTATAGAACCACTTGCAAGAAGTTGACAGGCCATACACCTTTTAGGCTGGTATATGGACAAGAAGTAGTTATGCCCATGGAGTACATTGTTCCTATCCTCAAAATATCTTCCTTCACAGAAATGGATGACCCAGCCATGTTGAATGAAATGCTGGAAAAGATACTAGAACTAGAAGAAGACAGATTCATTGCAGGATTCCAGCGGCAAGTACAGAAGGCTAGAGAAAAAGTATGGTATGATAGACACATTAAGAAGAAACATTTCTAGAGTGGTGATCTTGTGCTCTTATACGACAGTAAATTCATGAAGTTCCCAGGTAAATTCAAGACACATTGGAAAGGGCCATACATAGTTCAGAAAGTTACTAATGGTGGTGCAGTTCAGTTAGCTAAATTGAATGGAGAAATTTTTCCCTCCATGATGAATGGCAGTAGATTAAAGAAGTACAGGGACAAGCATGTACCCCCTGATCAGAAGTAATAGCAACAAGGAGAGTCTAATTACCAAGAATAGTTGAAATTGGGTACTAGACTATAATGAAGCTGTTCTCAAAGAACTTCAGCAAAATGTTGAAGGCTGTCGAAGAAATTTTGTCATGGGTCGAAGTTCGAAGCTTTGTCGAAGCTTGTGGCAGGAGGTGTTGAAGGTCCTTATTGTGGCGAAGCTGAAGTAGTGGTTGTGCTGAAGAAGAAAGGTGTGTCGAAGCTTAAAATGTGACCGTTGGAAAAATAAGATTTGGCGACGCTGGTACGTTAACTGCATTAACTACCTGTAATGATGATATTTTGGGAAATCTAGCACCGTTTGGACAAGATCTCTATCAGATTTGGTGTCTTCAATGCATAGTTATGGTAGATTAGGTCGTTGGATTCAACAAGCAGTTTACTATCTTCACCAACAAGATTCTCCCTCTGGAAAAGTAGTAGAGTGTCCTGGGACGGGACACTGGTGAGTCTTAGGGGCCTGTTGGGGCTTGACCTTCAAGGTCCTTAATTTTGGCAACTCCACGGTTTTGACGCGAAGCTTGTAAGCGGAGTTGCGGCACAAACTGACTCTGAGCCATTCATTCACACTCATTTAACCACTTGACCAAAACCCTAATTGACTCACCAAACCCTAACTAAAGTCGGAGTGCAATAAATGACTGAATCTCAACTGAAGGAGATCAAACACATGTCATAGCAATCCAACCATCAAGTGCTAGTGCTCCATGACTTCAATGAACCCTGATGAGGTTAACTGAAGCTAAAATAACCATCAGAAGTTGGTGGAGGCGCCCTGTTGACTCCAAATCATTAAATAATAATAAATAATCATTAAATAATATATTTAATGAGAGGAGGTGCCCTAACTGACTAGTTGAACTGATTGTAACCACCAGTTAGCAATTAGGTGCATTAATATCACTCAGATCACCCCCGGAGTGCTCCAGTTAACCTCCTTGATTGTAGGTAGGCGTGGGTGTGACTGGATGATCACAATTAATGCTCCACTGATGTCAATTAAACTTAGGATAGTGGTTTAACTAGGCCAATTTGACCAAAAGAGTGTGTATGATGGTAAATGTCTCCAACACCCCCCCTTAAGCTATACTCAGGAAGAGTTAGAAAACATAGATGCATAAAAATGCTAGGGCCATAGAAACAAATGCCATAGGTCACCCTATACAATAAAGTAACTGCTTAATATAACCAAGGAAATGGGGAAAACCTCATGGGAAAAATACCCCCCCTCAAACTGAGCAGTAAATCAAGAATTGGTTCTTCTATGTAGCAGTATCCTAAGACTGTACATGTGAACCTCTGAATCCAGCCCTGCACCAGAAGCCAAGGATTACCACTTAATATCCCAAGTAAAGAACTTGTTGATCAAGCTTGCTTGATTGACTATGCTGGGTGTGATGAAAGCCTAGAATGTGCAGTCTATCTAACCTTACGGTGCGCTTTTTGTTTTGATTTGCAGGTTCTAACAGGTACAACTTTGAATGGACTCATGAATCCCTCTTCTCACCCCATTCACAAGCTATTCAGAATGGAAGTTGAAGATGATTGCATCTCTGAAGAGACGAGGTCTCTATGAGGTGTCTATTGGACTTGGAAAAGAGTCTTATGAGAATGAGAATGACTATCTAAATGATGGTGATAGAGATTTTGGAGCAATATGTCTGGCCCTTTCTCCTAGCTTGTACTACCTTATTGATTCTATTGAATACCCAATGAATTTCTGGACAATATTGGACAGAACCTTTGGCAAGCACAATGAGGATCATAATAGTACTTTGGAGATCACAGCCAGCACCACAAGAGTTCTTTACTCAAAAGTCTCGGACTCTACTCTCTCTGATGAAGTTGTTCAAGATGAAGATGAAGCAGAATCTTCTACACATTCAATTCGAATTGAAGAAAGTCTCCATGAAGTGACTCCTTCTCCTGATGCTCCAGAAGTTCATGAGATCTCTCATATCTCATCTTCTCATATTTCTGAAATAGAAGAAGACCTTCCAATCTCTGATATTGAATAAAAACACTGCTGCACTTCCATGCAAACATTCACCAGTGATTTTCCTTTGAATTCTGTGCGAAATTTACCAGTAATTGCTTCCGAAAGTGAAGAGAATTTTGATTTTTCTCCCTGTAATGTTGCTGTTGGTGTGAAAATATGGAAAAAATTGGATATTTTGGAAGAAATATCATATTATAAGAGTGACACATTCGCTCCCCATGATCTAGATCTTCCAGCAAATTCCTGTAGGATTGCATGCACCAAAATTCAGAATTTTGAAGAAGAAGAAAACTGTGCATCTACCGTCTCGGTTGACCATAATTTTGGATATGATATGATATTATTTGGATATGATCTGATATTTCTTGGTTCAAAATTTCAGGTTCATAAACCTTCAGTACTGCTTGTAGTTGTTCTCATCAACGGTGTGAAGAAACAAGTATCGCAAGTCTCCTACAAAACTGCTGCTGGGGATTTAATTTCATTTCACAGTTTTGGATCTGTTGTGAAATTATTTAGATCTGATTTACATTCTGATATGATATTATTTTGTTCATATTTTAAAATTCAAGAGATTTCAGTCATGCTTGTAGCTGCTCTCACCAATTTCGGTGTGAAAAATCAAGTACCGCAGTTCTTCTTCAATTTTGCTGCTGGGGATTTGGTGTTAGTTTCCTCTTATGAGGTTGCTGATATTTTATTTTGTGATTCATTAGCTATTTCAGAATCTATATCAGATTATGGAGCTCAAGCATTCTCTCTCCAGAGTCCCATGGATTCTCTACCTTTGGTCACAAGCTCATCTCCTCACAGAACTAGTAAAGAGGAAGACATTCTGCATCCGCTTTGACACTTGCTCCTAATATTGGGGATGATTTTACCACTCATGGTTTTCTGTTCAAGGATGAAACATATCAGTTTCTTGAGTGTTCCACACATGATTTGAATCCTGAAGAACCTTTTCTCTCTCTTCAGATGATTTCAGTTGCTTTACATGGGTCCAGTTTTCACCGTGCAGTTGTTTATATTTCTGATTTAGTTGAGTGCATTGTTTTTCTTCCAAAGTGGAAGATTCCTCAAGACATATTCATTTAGTTTGGATTCATAGGTTCACATGCACAGTCTCAGGGTACTGCTACATAGAAGAACCAATTCTTGATTTACTGCTTAGTTTGAGGGGGGGTATTTTTCCCATGGGGTTTTCCCTGTTTCCTTGGTTATATTAAGTAGTTACTTTATTTTATAGGGTGACCTATGGCCTTTGTTTCCAGGGCCCTATCATTTTTATGCATCTATGTTTTCTAAATCTTCCTCAGTATAGCTTAGGGGGGGGTGTTGGAGACATTTACCATCATACACACTCTTTTGGTCAAATTGGCCTAGTTAAACCACTATCCTAAGTTTAATTGACATCAGTGGAGCATTAATTGCCATCATCCAGTCACACCCATGCCTACTATTAATTCTTTACTTGGGGTATTAAGTGGTAAGCCTTGGCTTCTGGTGCAATGCTGGATTTTTGAGCTATTGCTCAAATTTCATGAAGAAATCTGTCAAAAAGCTTGTTTTTGAGAGATAGATCTTTGTCCCGCCGTATGCTCTAATACCATATTAATTCTTGAACATGATATAGGAACTAAGAATAAGTCTCATCAAATAATAATCAACAAATACTCATGAAATGGTGTTAATCGGAACCAGAATTGGTTTCCTTTCTGTATATTCAATAAACAATGAATAGTTACAATAACAATGTCAAGCAATAGCTTGAATCCATGAAGAATTCAAATACCTAAGGAGGCAATTCAAATTCAGTGAGTGAGTCTATGTAATGCCCCGGATTTAATCCCCGCTTGCATTAAAATAAATAAGATACTTATGTTGTAAATAATCTTGGTGCGGAGCTCAAGGCCAAGGCCCCACCATAAGATTTCGTTATGTTGTGTTTCTGATTAGGAATGGTCACCGATGGTATGTTGGGCCATGCGGCATATATTAAACATGCTTTTTAATTGAAACCACTCAACCAGCTATGTTCACAGCAACTAAATTGAGAAGGGGCATGATTCCATAGGGTAAGGAAAGGGGGACATGAATGTGGAACATTGAGTCACGAGGAAAAGTCGCCACCTCCCTTGGTTATTTTTCCGTTTGTTGGCTGAGGCAGCGATTAGATGGAAAGAAGACCGTTTCCATGCCATGCTTGCTCTCCTCTCCACGACATAGGAACCGTTTTTCCCACTCCCTCGGATCTTGGCCGTTTTTCTTCCTCATGCAGGACGGAGAATAAAATGTTTTACCAACCGTTGTGTTGGGTTGGGTCTTCTCTCCCTCACGCTGATTTCTGGTCTGCAATTCTTTTCTTCATCCACACAGAGAACCGACTTTTGTCTGCACGCATTAGACTGTGCACTATTTTGTTCACCATTGGGGAATCGTAGTGGGAATTCTGGAAATTGCCTTTCCACGAATTGATGGGATCGGGGGTGATTCTTTCTGCGAATCCACGTTGAACTATGTAGGTGGCCATGAATTTGATTGTTTTCCTATCTATACGAGTTCCCCAGCGATAGTATTGAAGGTTGGATCGCTGTGGGTTCATCATAATGGTCCCTGGACTAGTTTTGGGTTGGTGAATGATGGCCTAAGATGCTTGAAAAACCTGGTGGGTTGAGAACCACACGAACAGAGCTTTTGAGCTGGATTTCTTCTCCACAACCCCTGAAGAGCACTGGAGGGAAGATCAGGGTCTGAGGGACTGTGTTGCAGAGAAGGGGTTGAGTTCCTTGTGTTGAGTGTGTGTGGGTGTCTTAGAATCCAAGCTGGCTCTGGTGTTGGTGTCTGCAGCTCTTTAGTGAGCTCACCAGCTTATCATTAGCCTTTCCCAGCTCCTGGACGACCTGATAAACCCAACTCTATGGGCTTGGCTGATCCGTTGTTCGCCTGATAAAACCAACAGTGTTGGCTTGGCTGAACTATGTACCCTTGTTGTGTTGTTATTCCTTGCTATGGGTAATCCTGTTAGTTCCTTAATCCTTGTGGAGTCATGCCCAGCTCGGGGGTGGCAGCGTTGCTGAAGGATTAAGGAGCACATTGACCTATGGTTGGGTGGAATGTTGCAGCGACATAGCTAGTTGTGGAACGATTTCTTTATAAAGATAAGTAATCTTCTCTATTTTACTTCTGCAATCCTATTTACTGCTAATGATCATGATGAACATGTTGAATGCTTTTATGAATGTATGTTACTTCCGCTGTGTATGATAAATAACTATATACGCATGCTTTAGTTCAAGCATTTTATTTCAGCAATTTTTATGAATGCACATGTTCATGGGGCTGGTAGCCCGGATGGTTAACTCCATGGTAGCATCCTCTTCGCCGGTCGGAAGGTCGGGGCCGTTACAGTGTGGTATCAGAGCTCATGTTGCAACATGGGCCTGCATGAGCCATGAAGGGTGCAGTGACAGTGATAGAAGCGGTATTTCTTTCTGCCCGATAGAAGTCAGTGAAGTTCAAAAATTCAAAAAAAAAATGGTCTAAGTGATTGAGCGGTCAGGCCTCTAGCGGAATTGAATTCCGCTATTGCGGAAGAGTCATTGATGCTGACTTTCACCGTTGCGGAAGAGTTAGAGGGAAGCCTACCCGACGAAGAGTCGTTGGAAAGAAAATCATGGGAATTGGACGACCATCGGTGGAATTAGTCGATCGAGTGTCCGCCATTGCGGACGGCAAAGAAACTTCCCACCCGATGGAAAAGTCCTCCGATCGCCGAAACCGTCAAAAAGGTTTAAGGCTAGAAATCGGAAGAAATTAGTGTTTGGTGAGCCACTGTTGCGGA
Source organism: Pseudotsuga menziesii (assembly GCA_001517045.1). Classification (NCBI taxonomy): domain Eukaryota; kingdom Viridiplantae; phylum Streptophyta; class Pinopsida; order Pinales; family Pinaceae; genus Pseudotsuga; species Pseudotsuga menziesii. The sequence goes on from LPNX010609661.1 coordinate 562,470, forward strand.
ATACCAAACCACCAAGCCTTCCGACAGGGAAAGACTTCCACCATTGCGAAAGAGTTAGGGATTTTCCCATCCGCCGTTGCGGAAGACCAAACCGCCAAGTCTTCCGACGGGGAAGAAAATCGTGGAATTTGGTTAAGTATTGGAGTAGTCGGAAGAGTTGACGAAGTGAGCGTCCGCTGTTGCGGAAGCCAAAGTCATTTGGCTTCCGATGTTAAAAGGTTGCCGATGCCGGTCAAGACAGTTCACCGATCGGAAGAAGTTATTATTTGGAGTGTCGCCGTTGCGGAGGCCAAAGTCATTTGGCTTCTGATGTTAAAAGGCTGCCAACGCCATGGGAGAAAGTCCAAAATTTTTCTAAGTAACGAATGGCCGACGGAAGAGAAAGTGGTTTGGGAGCTGATTTTGTGGAAGAGGAAAGCATTCCGTGAGCCGCCGTGGAAGAGGAAAGCGTTCCGTGAGCCGTCGTTGTGGAAGCCAAAGTCATTTGACTTTCGATGTGGAAAGACCGCCAATGCCGAGAGTTGGAAATTTTCTAAGTAAAATGCCGCCAATTGGAAGAGAAAGTGGTTTGTGTGCCACCGTTGCGGGAGCCAAAGTCATTTGGCTTCTGATGAGAAGAACTACCGATGCCGATTGGGCTACCGAAGTCGGAAGAAGATCAAAGATCGTGTTCCGCCGTTGCAGCTACCTAAATGATTAAACCACCCGAAGCACAAAATATTCCGACATCCGATGAGCTTATAATTTGCGAAAGAGATTAAGTCACCGACAGCGTGGAATAACTTAACATTGGGCCGCCCACAGTTGCGGCTACTGATGGACTATTGTTCGGAAGGGTTAATGGAGCCGATAGCTGATGTACAGCGGAGGAATTGGTGGTTTCGACCGTCGAAACGCTGGATGGATAGTTGAAAGAGAACTGATTCTGTGCAGGGAAAATTTCAATATTTTCAAGTGGGATTTTCCCACAAATTTTGACTGTTTTCAATGGGATTTGCAGTTTTTTTCAGTGGATTTCCAGGGTGGAAAAGGAGAAAAGTAGAAGTGATTTCATGCGCCATATTGCGCGAAAATTAAATATTTACAAAAAAAAAAAACGAGGGCGCTGCCCTCGACCCGCCCTGCAGTGGCGAAGCCACAAGGGGGCAAGCCCCCTTGATCCCCGTTGTTTCCCCTTAGACAGTTGTTCATTGAAGAAGAAAATATCTAATATTTGGGAAATTGTAATTTTATAATTTTTCCAAGAGAAGGTAAGTAATGCTGGTTTATGTCAATATTATGCATCTAACATTTGTGTTATTAACACACTTGCAGAATCATAGTCACTTTCAAGAGCAGTATTCCAGGTAGTACAGTTTGATAAGTACGTGGTGGTTTAGTCATGAGATCCTAGGATGGGTATGATGCTCGGGATTCTTATGAGCAAGCAAAAGATGGCATGGGAGAAAATGTCCATAATAGGAATGATAACATTGAGTCCAATGGAAGGAGATTCCAAGAGACACCGTCAGATGTTGCAGCCACCATGAGAAGCTTAATAAAATCCCAGGAAGAACAACACCAGTTGAATGCTGCCATATTGGAAAGCTTGACAGACTCGCAGAAAAAGATATATTCTGGACGAGGTACATCAAGACCAGAAGGTAGTAAGAGCAGCACTAGGAGAAGGAGAAGGACTTCCAGTGGATCATCTGACTCTGAAGAATAAAGTGGAGATACAAGCTCTTCTCCTCATAAAAGGAAAAGAAGAAGGCACCTTAGGGATCGTTCTCGAGATGAGTTTAGGAAAGATAAACCTCCTACATTTGATGGCGAAATAAAGACGGGACAAAAAGCTGAGGCTTGGCTTCTTGGGATAAAGAAGTACATTCAGGTGCAGGATTATTCAGGAAACATGAAGGCACGGGTTGCCATATTCAATCTGAATGGAAGGGCATCCATTTGGTGGGAACACTTCAAGTAGGTAAAAAGGATCAATGAAAGGAAACTTAAGTGGAAACAGTTCAAGAAGTATTTCAGGCAGAAATACCTCTCTAACAGGTACTATGATGACAAGATCAAGGAATTCCATGAGCTGAAATTGGGGCAGCAAACCATGGATGAATATGCAAATAAATTTTTGGAGCTATTGAGGTATGTTCGGTACATCAGAGATGAAAAAGTGAAAGTCTAGCATTTTCTGAGTGGATTACCTCAATCTTACAAAGATAGAATTGAGTTTTATGAACCTATCACTCTTGAAGAAGCAATAAGAAAAGCTAAGTATTGCTATGAGCAAAGTAAAGGAAAACTTGATTACCAGACGGCATGGAAGGACAATAAGAATGAAAAGTTGGACCAAAGAAAGAAAGGTTTCAAACCTTCTAGATTCAGGAATCAGCAGAAGCAGCCACCCCAAGCTGCGAGTGATCCAGTTGGAGTGACAGGTGGAAAGCCTAAAGAGCCACATCCGAATAAAGGTCCACTCAAATGTTGGAAATGTGAAGGACCTCACTTGTGTAGAAATTTCCCACTCGAGAATGAGAGTGCAAGGCCAGCTTACAATGTTCAAGAAGTAGAAATAGTGGGTCAGGTAGCAAGGGTAGTCCCTAGGATCTATGCAGTGCTGGACGACCGCCAGGAAGATCACCAGTCCACTGTGGTTGAAGTAGCAGGTAAGATTGTTGAACAATCTGTTTCTATTTTGATTGACCCTGGTTCTACGCACAGTTACATTACCCCTAGACTAGTGGAGATTTGTGCTTTTAAAAAGGTAAAGCATAGTAAGTCTTGGTTAGTTCAGCTAGCCACTGGAACTAAGAGAAAGGTCAATGAAGTAGTAGAGAAATGTCCATTGGTCGTGGATGGTTTGGTCACTTGTGTAGATCTGAATGTTCTACCGCTTGGTTCCTATGATGTTCTCATTGGGATGGATTGGTTAGAAGCTCACAGGGTGAAGCTTGACTGTTACCATAAGACTTTCAAATGCATGAATGAAGAAGGGAACCTAGTAGTTGTGAAAGGAATTCCAAAGGTGATTTCAGTACGACAGGTTTCAGCAATGCAGTTCAAGAAGTTCTGTAGGAAGGGTTTCCATTTGTATGCAGCTCATATTTTGGAGACATCAGGAGATGAAACTCCTAGGTTGGAGGACTATCAGGTGTTATAGGAATTCAGGGATGTGTTTCCTGATGAGAATCCAGGGATTTCCCCAAAGAGGGACATTGATTTCACTATTGAACTTGTGCCAGGAACAGCACCAGTGTCCAAGGCACCCTACAGGATGAGTACACCGGAGATGCTAGAATTGAAGATGCAACTACAAGAGTTGTTGGAAAAGAAGTATATCCGACCAAGTGTATCTCCTTGGGGAGCACCAGTTCTATTTGTAAAGAAGAAAGATGGTACACTCAGGTTGTGTATTGATTACAGACAATTGAACAAGGTTACGGTGAAGAATAAATATCCTTTGCCTAGGATTGATGACCTCTTTGATCAAATGAGAGGAGCAAAGGTATTTTCCAAGATTGACTTGAGGTCTGGTTACCATCAGGTAAGAATCAAGGATGAAGACATTCATAAGACAACCTTCGGGACAAGGTATGGGCATTATGAGTTTGTAGTGGTACCATTTGGTCTCACAAATGCACCAGCTACATTTATGTGCCTTATGAATAGTGTCTTCAGCAAATATTTGGACAAGTTTGTTCTTGTTTTCCTTGATGACATTCTTGTTTATTCTAAGAATGAGGAAGAACACGAAGAGCATTTGAGATTGACATTGCAATTGCTTAGGGAGCATCAGTTGTATGCAAAACTAAGCAAGTGTGACTTCTATAGAGATAGAATTCAGTATTTGGGTCACATTATCTCAAAGGAGGGTATATCTGTTCTTCTCATGAAGATTCAAACCATTATGAATTGGCCTACTCCAAGAAATGTGACAGATGTGAGATCTTTTATGGGACTTGCAGGATACTATCGGAGATTCATTGAGGGATTCTCCAAAGTTGCACATACCATCACTTCTTTGCAAAAGAAGGGGATGAAGTTCGAATGGACATCGAGCTGTGAGGAAAGCTTCCAACAATTGAAGAGTCTTCTCACCAGTGCACCAGTATTGAAGGTTGCAGATCCAAGGAAAGATTTTGTAGTATGTACCGATGCATGCGGACAAGGGTTTGGAGGAGTCCTTATGCAAGACAACCATGTGATCTGTTATGAGTCAAGAAAGCTGAAGGAAAACAAGAAGAACTATGGCACTCATGATCTAGAGCTTGCAGCCATAGTACATGCTCTCAAGATGTGGAGACATTACTTGGTGGGAAGAAGATCTGAACTCAGAACAGATCACTGTGGACTGAAGTATCTATTTGACCAGCCTACTCTGAATGCTAGGCAAGCAAGGTGGCTGGAATTTTTATGTGAGTTTGATTTTGAAATCAAGCACATAAAGGGAAAGGAAAACAAGGTAGCTGATGCACTCAGCAGGAAGGTACAGGAAATGCATGTGGCATCCCTTAGTATTTTCCAATCAGATTTGAGGTAGCATATTGTTAATCAGGCTGTTGGAGATGAATTGTATGAACAGGTAAAAGACAAATTGTAGCAGCAAAGTCTTGAGAAGAAGTATGAGGGATATAAATTGGAAGAAGATGGGCTTCTCACTTTTAAAGGTAGAATTTATATTCCAGGTGTGGCAGATTTGAGGAGAGTTGTTATGGATGAAATCCATCAAGCTCCATATTCTGGTCACCCAGGATATCAGAAGACAATTTCTACAGCTAGGAAGCAGTACTTTTGGCCAGGAATGAGAAGGGATATGGCTGAGTACATTTCCAGGTGTATGAAATTTCAACAGGTAAAGGTTGAGCATCAACATCCAGCAGGCTTGTTACAGCCTTTGCCAGTTCCGGAATGGAAATGGGAAGTCATTTCCATGGATTTTATTACAGGATTGCCGATGAATTGGAGACAACATGATTCCATCATGGTTGTGGTAGAAAAGTTGACAAAGGCAGCGTATTTTATACTAGTTAAGTCTACACATAAGACGGATGACATTGCAAAGATCTTCATGAAGGAGATATTCAAATTACATGGATTGCCTAAGGCAATAGTCTCTGACAGGGATGTCAAGTTCACTTCCAATTTTTGGAAGGGATTGTTTGCAGATTTGGGTACAAAGTTAAACTTCAGCACTGCATACCATCCTCAGATATATGGGCAGATAGAGAGAGTGAATCAGGTGCTTAAAGATATGCTTTGCATGTATGTGATGGACAAACCAACCAAGTGGGAAGATTACTTTCACTTGGTAGATTTTGCTTATAACAATGGACAACAGGCATCCTTAGGGATGAGTCCATATGAAGCTTTGTATGGAAGAAGGTGTAGGACACCAGTGACTTGGGATGATCCAGTGAACCGGATTGTGCTTGGGCCAGAATTGCTCAAGGAAATGGAGCAAGAAGTTGTAAAGATTAGGCAGAATCTGAAAGCAGCACAGGACAGACAGAAAAGCTATGCAGATAGGCATAGGGTGAACAGGGAGTTCATTTTTGGGGATCATGTTTACCTCATAGTGAGGGCAAAGAAAAGTTCCTTGAAGCTTGGAAGTTGTGCCAAGTTGTCACCTAGATATTGTGGGCCATTTGAAGTGCTTGAGAGAATAGGGCCTGTTGCATATAGACTTGCATTGCCTGCTAATACTAGAGCTCATAATGTCTTTCATGTTTCTTTGCTTAAGAAATATCTACCTGATCCTAACCATGTGATAAATTGGGATGTGATTCAGGTGGAACCCGAGGGAGAATTCCAAATCGAGCCAATGCGCATCCTCGACAGGAAGGTCACAATGCTCCAGAACTGAGCCATAGGGCAGGTAAAGGTGCAGTGGGAGCATTACGGACCTGAAGAGGCTACATGGGAGCTGGAGGATGCCATGCAATTGGCACATCCCTTTTTGTTCAATCCTACGGAACACTGAGGCTGTACCAGTGTAGCATTTTGCTCAAATTTTGTAAGCACTGAGGACAGTGCTATTTAAGGGGGAGGGGAATGTAATGCCTCGGTTTTAATCCCTGCTTGCATTAAAATAAATAAGATACTTATGTTGTAAATAATCTTGGTGCAGAGCTCAAGGCCAAGGCCCCACCATAAGATTTGGTTATGTTGTGTTTCTGATTAGGAATGGTCACCGATGGTATGTCGGGACATGCGGCATATATTAAACATGCTTTTTAATTGAAACCACTCAACCAGCTATGTTCGTAGCAACTAAATTGAGAAGGGGCATGATTCCATAGGGTAAGGAAAGGGGGACGTGAATGTGGAACATTGAGTCACGAGGAAAAGTCTCGACCTCCCTTGGTTATTTTTCCGTTTGTTGGCTGAGGCAGCGATTAGATGGAAAGAAGACCGTTTCCATGCCATGCTTGCTCTCCTCTCCACGACATAGGAACCGTTTTTCCCACTCCCTCGGATCTTGGCCGTTTTTCTTCCTCATGCAGGACGGAGAATAAAATGTTTTACCAACCGTTGTGTTGGGTTGGGTCTTCTCTCCCTCACACTAATTTCTGGTCTGCAATTCGTTTCTTCATCCATGCAGATAACCGACTTTTGTCTGCATGCATTAGACTGTGCACTATTTTGTTCACCATTGGGGAATCACAGTGGGAATTCTGGGAATTGCCTTTCCACAAATTGATGGGATTGGGGGTGATTCTTCCTGTGAATCCGCGTTGAACTATGTAGGTGGCCGTGAATTTGATCATTTTCCTACCTGTACGAGTTCCCCAGCGATAGTATTGAAGGTTGGATCACTATGGGTTCATCATAATGGTCCTTGTACTAGTTTTGGGTTGGTGAATGATGGCTTGAGATGCTTGAAAAACTTGGTGGGTTGAGAACCACACGAACAGAGCTTTTGAGCTGGATTTCTTCTCCACAACCCCTGAAGAGCACTGGAGGGAAGATCAAGGTCGGAGGGACTGCGTTGCAGAGAAGGGGCTGACTTCCTTGTGTTGGGTGTGTGTGGGTGTCTTAGAATCCAAGCTGGCTCTGGTGTTGGTGTCTGCAGCTCTTTAGTGAGCTCACTAGCTTAGCATTAGCCTTTCCCAGCTCCTGGATGGCCTGATAAACCAAACTCTGTGGGCTTGGCTTATCCGTTGTTCGCCTGATAAAACCAACAGTGTTGGCTTGGCTGAACTGTGTACCCTTGTTGTGTTGTTATTCCTTGCTATGGGTAAGCCTGTTAGTTCCTTAATCCTTGTGGAGTCATGCCTAGCTCGGGGGTGGTAGTGTTGTTGAGAGATTAAGGAGCACGCTGGCCTATGGTTGGGTGGAATGTTGCAGCGACATAGCTGGTTGAGGAAAGATTTCTTTATAAAGATAAGTAATATTCTCTATTTTACTTCTGCAATCCTATGTACTACTAATGATCATGATGAACATGTTGAATGCTTTTATGAATGTATGTTACTTCCGCTATTTATGATAAATAAATATATACGCATGTTTTAGTTCAAGCATTTTATTTCAGTAATTTTTATGAATGCACATGTTCATGGGGCTGGTAGCCCGGATGGTTAACTCCATGGTAGCATCCTCTTCGCTGGTCAGAGGGTCAGGGACGTTACAGTCTAGCTTAACTGACTCTGATCCATTCATTCACACTCAGTTAACCACTTGACCAAAACCCTAATTGACTCACCAAAACCTAACTGAAGTCGAAGTGCAATAAATGACTGAATCTCAACTGAAGGAGATCAAACACATGTCATAGCAAGCCAACCATCAAGTGCTAGTGCTCCATGACTTCAATGAACCTCGATGAGGTTAACTGAAGCTGAACTAACCATCAGAAGTTGGTGGAGGCGCCCTGTTGACTCCAGATCATTAAATAATAATAAATAATCATTAAATAATATATTTAATGAGAGGAGGTGCCCTAACTGACTGGTTGAACTGATTGTAACCACCAGTTAGAAATTAGGTGCATTAATATCACTCAGATCACCCCCGGAGTGCTCCAGTTAGCCTCCTTGACTATAGGAGAAGGATAAGTTATCCTCCTTGACTGTAGGTAGGCGTGGGTGTGACTGGATGATGGAAATTAATGCTCCACTGATGTCAATTAAACTTAGGATAGTGGTTTAACTAGGCCAATTTGACCAAAAGAGTGTGTATGATGGTAAATGTCTCCAACACACATGACTGGATTCATCCCTTCAATACTCCTCTCTAAGCGTGGCACATACCACTGCCAGAATGGAGACCTGGTGGACACTTGACACTCTATCATCCACAGCAATGAACCAATGCACCCTGTTGGAAAATACCTATATTTTAAGTTTTCCCTGTTTATTTGGACATTGATGGAATGGATCTCGAAGTGAAAGATGGATATTTATTCCACAGGAAGTACTGTTGTTGATGTATGGCACAATTAATATTTTCATAAGAAAGAAGGCTGATCATCCTCAGTACAAGTGACATAGCTGCAACTTGATGATTTTCCAAATCACCACCTTGCTTTTGATTTTATAGCCATAACTGTTTTGGAAGAAAATCACGTGCATGGGTGTAGACACACAAAATCTGACATGTGCATTGTTTTTGGGCATTTTTTATTTTGATATGTACATGGAGAAGTAGAAACAATACATGGGAATAACCCTTGAAAAACAACTTATTTAAGTAACAAACACCAAGAGCATAGGTTGTAGAAAACTACATTACCTTTTAAAATCAAAACAAAGAGCAAACTAATAGTTATGCCGAGTCTCTAACCTTCCTTGAACAAGATGAAAGGGCTTCAAAGCTCCTTGTGGAGGCAGGGTGCTTTCCATGACACACCCCTTACCTACTTGGAAGGAGTACTGCAATTTGATTTTCTGGGCCAAACTTCATTGTGATAATCTTAACATTTGTATGCTGAAAGTATGACATACAGAAGTCCCAAAGTACCTAGTTCTCATGTTGTAGTCATTATGCTTCAGCTTCTTTGAGCCTATCAGCCATTTTCTCATCTTTGTATTCTCCTCTTCACAGGTCAAGAACTTATCAAGACACTACCCTGGATTAAAGCCTGCAATTTATGGTGCATATTTATCTTTCCATCTGCATGCTTACAAGTGGATACCCAAGCCTTCAAAGGAAACCCAAACTTCTCTTTTAAACACCAAGGTCAAGACATACAATCTTCCTATATAACAACATACCTAGGTTGTCAATGTAGATGCTCTAATGTTTCTCTACATTCTTCTTTCAGTGATTCATGATGTCAATGTAGATGCTCTAGTTTGATTACTTCATTAACCTAATTAATTTCCTTGAGTGTCACCGTGATTCATGATGTATGTCACATGTAGGCATGAACAGAGATGATTAGTCATCAATTTCTATATTGATTTTGGTTACTGTCAATGTTTTAAACTATATGCTATGCAAATGTCGATTTCTAATTTTGACCTTTTTGTGTTTTGGTGTAGGGAAATCAGGCAATAGTGGAAATTCAACTTGCATATTACATATACCCCGCATTTGACCAGGTAAATTATTCATTTGTGTATGTACATTTGGATTACTAAATTTGGCACACAAAAAAAGAGTTAAAGGTTTAAATAATTGTTGCTAGACTTTAACTAAGGTCCCCATAATCTGAAAGAATGAAACTTAGAATGTTATTTCAACAAGACAAAGTACATGGTTGTTGGGTTATGTTTTCACCCTGCATTGGGACCTCCTTTAATATAAATTTTCTTCTTTTACATATATATATAACTTTTCCAATTGGAATTCTTGAGAAAGACATATTTCCACCATTTTAGCTAGTGACAACAAATAGGTAACTAGTGCATATAATATATATATATATATATATATATATATATATATATATT
>LPNX010609661.1:574203-595615 GCA_001517045.1 Pseudotsuga menziesii
CGGGATGAAATGTGTAAAGAAATTTATATCAACCACCATTTACTATATTTATTCATCTCAAAACTTGTTCTTTGCATTCAAGTAGATTTACATTCGATGGCTTGTAATGGGTTTCTAGACTATTCGAAAGGGAAGTGAGTATTGCCATTGGTAATCTTTTCTATTCAATGTTCTCTCTTCTTTCACTGATTAAATCTTAGAGAATCTCTAATCCAGGCATCGAGTTTTACACACTGATTTTTATATGTACCAACAATCATGTTGGGTTTTTGAGAAAACAACCTCATATTCTGCTTGTACAAATATCAAAATAACAAATGAGCCGAATTATGGTGCAAAATGGAAGGATGTTAGTATGTGAGAAGATTGTCATGTCACAAGTTGTCTTCATTGGATGTGAAAACGCTAATCTATTGACAAGTATGTTACCAAACTGGAGCCGAACACAGGGTGTCTACTAAATGTATTCGCTCAAAACATGTGCTTGCAAAGAAAATTTCTTAAAGTCCTTCTGTGTACATTGGGAATCAATCTAAAACCCCTTTGAACCCCATTTCTGTGGAAATTTATCTTTAAATCCCTTTTTACCCCTTATTTCTTCTAGTAACCCCCCCGAGAGATGAATGGCTCAGAAAATATGTAGTTCTATCAAAAATATGAGATCAATACATCCGCTATAGGTTCTCTCATTCCCTTTCATGGCAGAGTAAATACCATTATAGATGCATTTATTGTCTAGTTATTTGTGTGGATTGAGCTAATGATGTTAAGAATCTAAGATTATGTTTTAATCTAATAAGTGTTTTTTCTTCAGCCACTCTTCATAACCTTTGGGCTTACCATATAATGGGGCACAACCTCCTATTCCAGAAATAGTGAGGTTGATCATTTGCATGCTAGTGAAGTGATGTTTATTTTGATTTCTTATGTTTGAAACTATTGCCAATCACTGTTATATCTAAATTGGCAATGGAAATCTCCAGAATTGGGTCGTATGACCATTGACATGTGATGAATCCTAATTTTCTTTCATTATAGATGTTTAGTTTACCTTTTAACATTTACATTCACCTCTTATGTCCTATGCATAAACTTGACTATAAAGTTATGTACCGTGACTAATAGTATACAACTTCATTCACCAACTATTGTGGAAAGGAAATGGAAAGAAAATAACAGCTATAGGCATAGTGTACCGTTTATCTAATTTTTTAATGCTATTTGTTGTAAGGGAATACTGGCATAGTTTCCATTGAACACTTGCCCTTGCTTTCTGTAGATTGTGAATGAAGCTGCAAAGTATCGATATCAAAGTGGAAATCAATTTAACTGTGGAGGAAATCAATTTATCAATGTTTAGTCTGTCTTGGGTCATTAGGGCTATGTTTCCCTTTTTCCCGTGTAAGTTTTGGAACTATATGATTAAGGATATATTTATGGTCTCACGTAGGTGTTTATCATGGATCAGAATATTTTAGTGAGTGTAAGGGTCTGTTTGTTAATAAAAAATATGTTTACATTTGTTGTTACTTGTTGAGGTTTGAATTATATTCACATTTTCCACTATTTTAGTTGTCTCTCTAGACTTATAACTAAGAACAATGATGTTCATAGCATGTTTGATGGTTGATATGTTCTATGATCACCAAGATATTGAAGAGGTTTGACTCTATAACCCCAAGAATAAGGCACTAATCTACTTCAATTCACCACCATAGATCTATTGAATATCATAAACCCTTGTATTGATAAGTCTGATATTGTTTTAAGGTTTTGAGGACATACTTAATAATCTAATCAGGGAATCTCCCTTGTTCCATAAGAGAGATGGACTAACATGAGAGTAGTGTCCACTAAGGTAAGAATAGGTGGAATTTCAAGTTTCCCTATGTTTGCATCTTTACTGTTAGACTTGAATATTTGCAAGTGCAGGTCTAGAAGGTAACATATCTGATTCTATCCTATTGGATATGAGGAAGAGCAGCAGATCAAATGGCATTATTTCAGACAAACACAAAGACAGAATTTCCAAGACTGTATATCTGAATTCCTACGGCAAGCCATTCTTTTGAATATTATTATATTTCATAAGAAAACGAGGGGGTCTTTATGGAGTATCTTGGAGGCCTTCACTGCCATACTCAAAGAGAACTTAGTTTATTTGAAATCAATGATGCCAACAGAAAGGCCTTATTCATTGAGGTTAGGGAACAGAAGCTAGAATGACATCTAGAAATGGGAACCCTAAGAAAGAAACCCCACAATGAAGAGATAGAAGAAAGAATACTGCCAACACTATGCAGTATATGAAGAGATAGAAGAAAGAATACTGCCAACACTAGAAGAAGGACCTACATGGGAATAGGTGGGCATCAAGCCCTATATGGCATATAGTTTCTTCGATTCTTGTTCTGAGGCTTGGAGTTGTCTTGAGGATGCATGGGTTGTGATAGTGTTCTTCCAAGGGTAGCCAACCCAATGGAGTACATTGCTTAGGAGGATTGATAGAGTTTATGGAGGCTTGTGACAAAGTCATGTGGACTTACCTTCTGTAGCTACATCATCTTAGATCACTTATTGTGTAGTACATCGCCTTGGATCATAACACATGTACTTTGGAGTGGAGCATCTCACTTGTGTTGGTCTACATGATCTTGTTACAGGTTTCTTGTACGGGCTTAGGCCCACATTCTATTTTTTTAGTTTTACAATAACAAGGAGCATCGTATTGATAGAAAAAGGATGCAACTTAACTAGACAACCAGAAAGTACATAGTTTCGAAAGTAGATCACTACGAGATTGTTAGTCTTCCTACTTTAAGGAACTGGGAGGAGTAAATCCACCATTTTCCTTTGCCACTACATTTTCTTACAAATTCTTGAGTACTAGGATAAATCCTTGCAAATTGCTTTCCTAATAAAGCACAAAAACAATACATAATTATCGTCTTTGAAGAGCGATCCCTATTAACAAGAGAGAATCCAAAGTTGCTTGAGTCCTCGAGAAGATTCATACTTTAGTTTCCTTTTCTCTTTGATCTCAGCTTGATTTCCTTCCTTGTGTGAAGGAGGAGGTGGAAGATAGCCTTTCATCAAAACTTCAACAAAGGAATGAGACACAAAATTTTCACATGAATGGGGCACTAAGGTGTTAGGAAGCTACACTAAGGGTTTAGTTGGAGGATATTCCCCTACTTTCTCTTCTTTTGAATTTGCTTCCTCTAAATCGTTTGTTGGTTCCTCTTTTTCCTCTTCTTCTTGTCCCTCTTCAGTTCTACTAAAACAACATTTTACGACTCCATGTGGAGTTCTAAAGGATCATCTCCTACTTAAATTTGGTCTCTTATTACTCTTACTCTTCGTTTTCCTTCTCATCTTCTTCTACATTTTCTAATGCTTCAAATATTTTATTGCTCTTTTTAGGAGATTCCTCTTGAGAAATCTTTAAGCCTTGTGTTATGAACCTTTGCGCCTACTCTAAGCTTTCTTGAATTCAATTTGTTGTTGAGAAGGAGGGGGCTATTTTGCTTGAGGATTTGGGAAAAATATTTAACAAAATGCCCATAAATATGGCAATGATTTCATTTGAAGGGAAGTTGCCCATAATCAAGGGTTTGCAAGTGACTCCACCCATCCAAATTGATTTGCAATGCCTTTGGCAAGCCCTTCTCCAAGTTGAATTCCACACATTTTCATGAACAAGATAATAGATTTGTGAGGACCCTGCAGCAAATAATTAATCAAAATACACGATATAGCAGCAGAACTCAAAATAAATTTTATATTAATCGCAGGCCACTTCGAGGGGGCAACCTCCTTTGAGCAAGATCAATACAAAATAACTTCACGGTGCCTTCCTTGGCCTCAACACACACTTATATACTAAAAATAGGTGCCAATACTATGGGTCAAAACCATGGGCCAATATAAACTATGGATCAACAAATACTACAGGCGGCTTACAAAGCATATGCGCCCAACAACAATAACACAAACTATGGATCAACAATTACTATGGGACGACTTACAAAGCATATGCGTCCAACAACAATATACTAACACGGTAAAGAGAAGGATTGACATGGGTTCCTAACATCCCCTCCCCCTTAGAAAAAGCTTTGTCCTCAAAGCTTTAGATGTGGAAATTGTCGCTGAATCTAAAGGAGTGGTTCCCACGTAGCATCCTCAGGCTGCATTCCGTGCCATTGAATTAAGACCTCTGTGATAGAGCGAGAGCGAAGCTGACAAGTGTGCTTATTAAGGACAGCCTCCGGCTCCAAAAAGATGGATCCTTCATTATCCAGTTCTGGTAAAATAGTTTGGCCTTTGATGTTGGTGCCAAGAAATTCCTTCAGACAAGAGACATGAAATACTGGATGAATGTGGGAAGAAGGCGGAAGTTCCAATTTATAAGCAAGAGACCCAATCTTCTGAAGAATCCTATATGGCCCATAGAACTTTGGAGCGAGCTTATGACGCCCTTTGAGTTTTAGTGAGGATTGCTTGTAAGGATGGAGACGAAGAAAGACCATATCACTAGCTTCAAAAGTGCGCTCAGAACGGTGCTGATCAGCTTGTTTCTTCATGCGATTTCTTGCCATGTGAAGATTTTCACGCAAAATGCGAAGAACCTCATCGCGGTTTCGAAGGACCGCGTCAACTTCCTGAATTGGAGAACTGGTGGTGCCTGACCATAAACTGCTTCATATGGAGTCATTTTAGAGGTAGTGTGGTAAGAGGTATTGTACCACCATTCAGCGAGATGGATCCACTTTGCCCACTGATGTTGTTGCTCAGAGGAGAAGCAACGAAGATAAGTTTCCAAGCATTTATTGATAATTTCAGTCTGACCATCCGTTTGTGGGTGATAACCTGAACTCATCTTTAGTTTGGTGCCAGTGTGGTGAAAGAGTTCTATCCAAAAATGATTGGTGAAAGTCGCATCACTATCCGAGACAATGGAAGAAGGAATTCCATGAAGATGAAAGATCTGGTCCAGGAAAATTTGAGCAACGGAGGAGGCTATATAGGGATGGATGAGAGCACAAAAATGACTATATTTGGAGAGGCGATCCACCACGACCAAAATCACAGTCTTCCCTCCATATTTAGGGATCCCTTCAATGAAATCCATAGAAATATCTGTCCATATCCGGGTAGGTATGGGCAAGGGTTCGAGCAATCCCGAAAGGGGTGTTGTTTCACCCTTATTGCGCTGGAAGGTATCACATTCAGCCACCATCTGTTGAATTGTCCTTTTCATGCCCTGCCAAAAGAAGTTGCACTGTGCCCATTCATATGTTTTGAGAAAACTAGAGTGCCCAGCTGACGGAGAAGCATGGAGTTCATAGAAGATAGCTTGTTGAAGAGCTATGTTCTGGGGAAGCACCAGATGACCCTTGTATCTCAGTGAAGCACCATCCCAAGAGTAATGTGGGACAGCAGAAGGGTTGTTGTCCAAGCGTTGGATGATTTGAGATAATGAGGAGTCATTGACATAACCCTATTGAACCGATTGCAACCAATTTGGAACAGGCATAGAAATAGCGGAAAGAGAACCTTGGTCATCAAATGTGCGAGAAAGGGCATCCGCCACAATATTGTCCTTACCCTTCTTATAAGTGATCTCATAGTCATAAACCATGAGTTTGCTAATCCATTTCTGTTGTGCTGGGGAGAATACACGTTGTTCCAGGAAATATTTCAGACTCTGGTGATCAGTCTTGATGCAAAAATGATTCCCTAAGAGGTAGGGTCGCCACTTTTGTACTGCATGCAAAATAGCCATCATTTCCTTCTCATTTGTAGAGGCATCTAAATTCTTACCGGAAAGGGATTTTCTGGTGAACGCAATGGGGTGTTCATCTTGAAGGAGAACAACACCAAGTCCATTTCTGCAAGCATCACTCTCAATAGTGAAGGGCTTGGAAAAATCGGGCATAGCTAGAACATGTGTAGTACACATAGCTTGTTTCAGCTTGTCAAATGCACACTCAGTAACATGTGTCCATGTAAAAGCATCCTTTTTGAACAGAGCAGTTAATAGAGCTGCAATATTCCCATAATCCTTGACAAACTTGCGGTAGTAGCCAGTCAACCCCAAAAAACCACGAAGGCTCTTGAGTGTCTTAGGAGGCGGCCAATTGTTCATGGCAGTGATTTTGGCAGGATCCACACGAACCCCTTGTGCTGAGATAATGTGCCCGAGATACTCAACTTCCTTTTGGCCAAAAACACATTTAGACTTTTTGGCATGGAGATGATGATCAGAGAAAAGTTGCATTACAAGAGCTAGATGTGGAGATGTTCAGCCCATGTTTTACTGTAGATGAGGATATCACCAAAAAATACCAGAATGAATTTCTGCAAATAGGGTCGAAATATTTTATTCATCAAGGCCTGGAATGTGGAAGGAGCATTAGTGAGACCAAAGGGCATGACCAAAAACTCATAGTGGCCATCATGTGTGCGGAAATCTATTTTAGGGATATCATCCTCATGAACTCGAATTTGATGATACCCAGAGCGAAGATCCAACTTGGAGAAAAATTTAGCACCATGAAGCTCATCAAGAAGCTCGTCAACAACAGGAATTGGAAACTTATCCTTGATGGTGAGGTGATTAAGTGCTCGAAATTCAATGCAGAGGCGCCATGACCCATCTTTTTTGCGGATAAGAATAACTGGTGAAGAAAAGGAACTTGTGCTTGGGCGAATAATACCTTACTTCAGTAAGTCCCTAACAAGAAGTTCAATCTCTATTTTTTGCTGAAATGGGTAGCGATAGGGCCTGATGTTGGGAGGAATGCTTCCAGGAAGGAGCTGAATATGATGGTCCTCTGGTCATGAAGGGGGAAGTCCCACTGGTTCAGCAAAAACACCTGTATATCGATCCAGAATTTGTTGGAGATCCAAAGGAGTAGTGGGGGCCGTTGATGGTTGCATTTGAATGGAATGGAGCTGAGCGATGACACCATGGGAACTCTTCTTAAGGAGTTTTTCCATGCGATGTGAACTGATGATGCTGAGAGACCCTGGTTGTAATCCTTTTAATTTGTGTTTGTGTCCATCGAGGGAGAACTGCATCCAAAGTTCAGCAAAATACCATAATATGGGGCCAAGTGTGTGCAGCCATTGAGTGCCCAAAACCACATCACATCCACCTAAGGTCAAGGCAAACATGTCAGAGCAGAGGTTATAATATCCCATAGAGATACGCACATTACGACACTTCCCTTTGCAAGGTAAGGTGCCCCCATTGGAAACCATGACTTAAAAGTTGGAGCAAGGATGGATAAAACAATCAGCTTGTTTGGCGATACGAGGGTCAATGAAATTATGAGTGCTGCCAGAATCAATGAGTATTGTAAGAGGAAGCTTCTTGAAGTAACCGCGTACCCTCATTGTTTGGGGGGCAGTGACTCCAGCTAAAGCATGGAGGGATATCTCGGGCTGGTCATCCTGAGATGGAGGGTCAGTAGGCAGCTCCTGAATGTCAACCGGAGCATCCATTGTATCGGGAGCTTCTTCACCAATTTCAGAGGCAGGTGGAGAATCCACATCCAAGAGATAGAGCTTTTGTTGAACACATCGATGTCCCCGATGGAATTTCTCATCACAATTATAACAAAGCCCTTTTTCTCTGCGTGCCTACATCTCTGTTTCAGACAAATGCTTGATTGGAGGTGAGCGAGGAGCTGGCGAAACAGGAGGTCGTTGAGAACCCATATTTCGGAAGGGAACAAAAGAGGATTTGGAGCGTTGTTGGGCTGCTAGCTTGTCTTCTGCCAACTTAGCCAACCCCAGGGCTTCCATCATTGTGTTGGGACTTAACATTTTGACCTCAGAGTGAATTGCATCCTTTAGACCACTGATAAAACAACTCTGGTAGAAGTCATCAGGTAATCCTTCAGTGTGATTAGCTAGTTTCTCAAATTCAGTTTGATACTCTTTGACAGTGCCAATTTGGCTAAGTTTAGTGAGAGCTCCTGTGAAGTCATCAAAAGCACTAGGACCAAAGCGTTGCAAAAGGAGCTGGCAAAAATCAGGCCATTTTGGCTCTTCATGAGCCTTGAGGTACCAATGATACCATTGAAGAGCTTCCTGTTCCAAATGAAAGGAGGAAAGTGGAACTTTGTTGACATCAAAAGTATTATGAAGACTGAAGTACTGTTCTGCACGATAGATCCATCCAGTCGGATCAGTACCATTGAAATGAGGAAAATCTAGCTTCGGACCGCAAAAATTGCTGGAAGAAGAGAACCCATTGTCTGATGAAGACTCGGACTGTCGTCTGGTGTTCATAGCTGAATACTCAAGATGGATACCGAGAAATTTTTCATCTAGTTCCTGGAGTTTGGCTTGGATGGCTGCAAGTGCTTCCTCCATGGTTTTTGCTCCTGTGCGGGTGACAACCATAACCAGGAGTTTTTTTTTTTGGGGGGGGGGGGGGGGGGGAATGGGTAGAAAAATAAAAACAGAAACTGTTTCAGTAGAGGAAAATCTGGATTTGGAAAAAAATCGGAAGGGTAATTTGGGTTTGAGTAAGTTTTGGACATTGTCGAAAGGACAGGGAAGCAAAAAATGGGGATTTTAGGAGCGGGGTGAAAGAATGAGAAAATTGGGTAGAGAGGGACAAAGAAGCAGAATGAGGAAATGAATACGCTGGAAAAATTTGAATGTGTTTGGGTGAAAATTGAAGGAGTTATGGGAAACCCTAAAAATAGACAAATGTGGGATTTCGGGTCTTGGGAAGTGGAATTTGGGATAGGGTCTTCAGGAATGAAATATGAAGAATGGAATTACAGAGGTGTCAGTGAAGTTTCAGGGAAAACAGAGTTGAAACCAAGGAGATATGGCCGAAAAACATAATTTTATACTCGGTTTTTTTTGTTTTTTTTTAGGAAGGGATCTGCAATGGCGTGAAAGTGATTGGAAACAGTGGAATCTGCAATGGCATGGAAGTGATCGGCAACAAATGGATCTGTAACAGCGTGGAACTGACCAGCAACAGTTCTGGACAGAGGAAATATGTGATTGTGCAACTGAAAATAGATATGGACCCCAGGTATGTGCGACTTCCTATCGGTTCAAGGGATTCACTCGGCCACCAATGCTGTCTGACGGCTTGTGTATTGGGGAGGTACCCCTCACTCCATGACTTAGGTAAAATTTATAACCACTTTGCCACAAACGATAGCTCTTGGTTTACCTCACGGGTGGGAACTAGTCAATCAGGTAGGGGTCGTTGCCCTTTTCGCTGGCAGGTCCTCTCAATGGGCCAGCTACTTTGGGGTTCCTGTGGTATTTCTCACAATGAGTTTTAGGGCTTATTCCCAAGTACTTCCCACAATTAAGCGGATAGGGATTATTCCCAGATCCGAACCTGCAACAGAAGCAAAAAAAAATTGGGTAGAAATTTCACCCAACGAGCCCAAGAAAGTGCTCTGATACCAAATGTCAGGACCCTGCAGCAAATAATTAATCAAAATACACGATATAGCAGCAGAACTGAAAATCACTTTTATATTAATCGCAGGCCACTTCGAGGGGGAAACCTCCTTTGAGCAAGCTCAATACAAAATAACTTCACCGTGCCTTCCTTGGCCTCAACACACACTTATATACTAAAAATAGGCGCCAATACTATGGGTCAAAACCATGGGCCAATATAAACTATGGATCAACAAATACTACAGGCGGCTTACAAAGCATATGCGCCCAACAACAATAACACAAACTATGGATCAACAATTACTATGGGATGACTTACAAAGCATATGCGTCCAACAACAATATACTAACACGGTAAAGAGAAGGATTGACATGGGTTCCTAACAAGATTTCCCTTTGGTTCTACTTTGTTAATAAATCTTCCCAACTTTTTCCCAATATCTTTAAGAGAACTTTCATCCCAAAAAATTATGGGCAAATGATACAATTTGACCCATAGAAGGGTTGCAGTAATATCCTCCTTTAGATTAAAATCTAAAGACCAAGATGATAAATACATTCCCCTAGATCCCATGAAATAAGGTCCAAAATGAAAAATCAAATTACAAGATTCCTTATTCAGAAAAAGGAAAAGAAAATAGCCTCTTCCTGATGCAAATAATGAATCCCATCTTTGTATCCTCAATGTCCAAAAATATGCTATCCATGATTCAATAGTTCTAGGGCCACGCCAAACTTCCCAATTAGAGCTCTCTTTGACAAAATAAGGGTTTTTCTCCTTAACTGATGGGATGAAAGATCCAGTTGAGAGACGACCTCCAGTCACTTAACAAATATCCTATGTTGAGGCTGAGATCTTGTGGCAAGATTTAAGGTATTAATCAATTCCTTAAACACATCTATGTATGGATATATCTCTTCTCTCGCCACTGGCTAAATGAAATTGTACTTCGAAGACCAAAATCCTTAGTAGTAACCTCAATCTCTAGATTCCAATGATACCAACAATGAGCATGGAAAAGTTGTGGTATGAGTCTTGAGATATCAAGGCACAGAGTTCAATAGAGTGGCAGTTAGGGAAACCCCAGTTATGAGCAAAGCCTCCTCTTTGCATGTCTCTTCCATTCGCTTTAAAATTGAGTGGCCCACATTGTATTCTTGGCCTCACTTACCTTTGATATAAAAAGAGGAAGAAGAGAGTCCTTTCATTATCATCATTATCATACTCTATTTTTTTACTTGGCTTCATGGAGGAAGTCACTAGAGTTTTCTCATGAACCTTCGAAGGAGTTATGAATTCTAGAGGAGACATCTTTGATTGAGCTTGATCCTTGTGTGATTTTAAGGTTTACTCTTGTGAAGAAAACGATGGTGATAATCACTCTTCTCTCTCTCTTCCGGATCTTATGTACTTCGTCTATCTTGTCTTGGAGTGCTAGGGTTTCTTGGAGATTTCTATGGTTGGGGTTTCTACCCTAAGAAGGCAAGAAGATTAGTGTTTAGTGATAAACCCTAGGTGTATTTGGTGAAGAAGAAGAGAAGAGGGCGTCTTGCTTTGGAGAATGTATTGGACTGATTCTTGCATATTGGAGCTACTTGGTTGAGCTAAGGTTTTGTTGATTTTTCCTAGTTAGGGTTTTGGAGAGCTAGTGGATTTATACTAGCCTTAAGAGAAGGCTATGGTATGTACATGTACTTCACCTTGAGTATACAAATAAGGTTTTCAGCTATCCAAAACTTGTGAATTTTCCAGATTTTATTTTCAACCATATATGATATATGTTCTTCATGTATTGTTGTTTACAGCTATATATGTCTTGATGATTTGACATAAGTTAAAGGACAATTGTTGAGTAATTTGACTTCTAACTGAAAAATATATGGAGCTGGTTTTACTGCTGTTATAATATTATTATTGCTGCTATAAAAGTGAATTTTTAGATCTTGTTTATGTGGGATAAGTTTCCCTAGAGGGCTAGAATTTATCCAAGTGATTTGGTATCCTTTCTCCTTGGATTTCCTGGAATTTTGAACTATTTGGAAGTGAAATATTGTACTCTTTCTGCTGCTGTTTTATACACTATTTCATAACAACCCCAAGATTGAAAATTCACAAGCTTAAGATCCTAGAAACCTCTAAGGTTAGAGGTGAAATTTCTGTTTTGCATTAAAAATCAAAGACCTTGACTAAGCATTGCAAATGAGAAGGAACTTTTACATGATGGCGGATTGAACAAGCATGGAGCCCTTCACACTAGTTGCCTCAAGCCTATATTCCTAGCCAACCTTCTAGTCTTGCAGAGTTTTCCTTCTTTGCTGAGCCATTAAAGCCATTCAAATTTCGTCTAGATCTAGTTTCGGATCAGTCACTAAACACCAATAATTTGACTTGGCGAAAATGTTGCAATAGGGAGTACTCTTCCATCAAAATCACCTAGGACTTGCACCTAGCCTCAACTATATATTGACGCCTCTATAATATTTTATCAGATTCACTACTAAACCACAGTCCAAAACCATGTTGATAGGCCATTGTCAGTTTCAAAAGCCCAAATTTCTAGGCAACTTGTACAAGGTAGCAGCTTCTTAATTCCAGCAATATTTCTCCTTTGGCTTTTACTCGCAGCATTCCAGTTCATGGTTCCTTTGTCATTTGTCTTTTTCTTCTTTTAAATTTTTAATGCTTTCCTTAGCTATGCAGCACTTCACTTCAGAGGAAAGTGGTAATAGATTGGAAAAGTGTGGGGCCCTTGACACTATCAACCAATTCCTTTGGCCTCATCATCAACCTTGTAGCCTCAAGCCTCTATTCCTAACCAACCCTCTGATATTGCTGAGTTTTCCTTCATTGCTGAGCCATTAAAACCCTTCAACTTTTGTTTGGATCCGGTTTTGGATCAACCACTAAACACCAATACTTTGACTTGGCCAAAATACTACAATAAGGAGTACTCTTCCATCAAAATCGCCTAGGACATGCACCTAAGATCAACTATTTATTCATGCCTCTAGGAAATGTCCCTGGATTCACAACTAAACCACAATCCTATTGGCTAGCCATTGTCAATTTCAAAAGGCAACTTTCTTAGGGTAGCAGTGACCAAGGCCCATATGAATGAAATCAATCCAACATCGTACTTGCAAGTTTGTAAGCTAGTCACTATCAATTGTTTGCCACTGGTCATAGCTCAACCCAATGAATTTCATCTTCTGAATTATACCAATAGAATCAATTCTAGAGCACAATATATGAATATCTAATTCATAATCTTATGAAATTCAATGCAGTGACGCTAGTCTTGGTAGTAAGACTCTAAAAGAACAGTCTAAAACTTATTATTATAATCCAACATGAAAATAAGTCTCCAAGTGTATACTGTATACCCAAGGCATGTTCAACACAATACTACAACTCCCAGAGAACTAGTGCAGAGAGAGGTATTTTGAAGGTGTTTCTCAGCATTGCCAATATTAGTGCTAGATATGTAGGATGCACTGATTTGTCAAGTGACATTGAAGTGAAATGATTGCAAGACATCAATTAACTGATATATTTTCAAATATTCTCAAAATGATCCAGAATTTTGAAGTTAGATGAGCCATCAATTGATATTTGATGGTTTGTCAATTTAGTTGTGTATCTCATTTAACACTTGCAAATTTTTTTCTGTTAATAAATGCTCTTGGCATTTCTACTTTGTTGTATTCAATGATATGGTTGATTAGTTCAAGGCTGGAAGACTGATGGCTGGAGGATTAATGTGTTTGATGCCTTTGGATGAAGAAGCCACATATGGTTTCTTAGCTAAATCCCATATTGTAATGATTAGCATTTCCATATGTACTACTGGCATTTTAAGTTACCCCTTCATTGATTGGCAGATAATGACAATCGGTGCTATGTAGAGGAACATGCATTCCAATCTATGTAGTTTCTAATGATGCTACTTGTTGTTTTATCTCAACCTGTAAATGTAGCATGCCTTTTTCTATGAAGAACTTTGAAGTAAGCATTTTCCAGCTTGAGACTTTAAACAGTTATTTTGGTGGTGCATTGGTGTAATTTTAGGTTCATGAATTTTGTTTTATTAGTTGCTTAAGTGAAGTATAAACTATTAAGAAACAGCTCCAGTGAACAGCCATACACTTCTACATACTTGAACAGTTACAGTGAGATCCATACACTTTTCAGGATCTATCTAAATTTTAATAATCAATTTTCTGTGCAACTACCCTTCCCTTGTAGAATGCTTACTACCAAATATATGTGATTGCGTGTTTAGAATATTAAGGCTGCAGCCATATATACCATCATTGTAAAGTAAGTCATGGTCATTTTGATTGGCTTCTGTGGATGGTCTCATCTCCTCGGAGAACTAGTGCAAAGAGAGGTATTTTGAAGGTGTTTCTCAGCATTTCCAATATTACTACTAGTTATGTAGGATGCATTGATTTTTCAAGTGAAGTTGAAGTGAAATGATTGCAAGACGTCAATTAACTGATACATTTTTAGATCTTCTAAAAATGATCCAGAATTTTGAAGTTAGATGAGCCATCAATTGATATTTGATGGTTTGTCAATTTAGTTGCGTATGTCATTTAACACTTGAATTTTTTTTTTCTGTTAACAAATGATCTTGAGATTTCTACTTTGTTGTATTCAATGATATGGTTGATTATTTCAAGGCTGGAAGACTGATGTCTGGAGGATTAATTTGTTTGATTCCTTTGGATGAAGAAGCCACATATCATTCAAGGAGTCAATATGTAGCACTACTAGTTTTACTAATAGGTAGCGATGTTGTCAATGTGTAGCACTACTAGTTCTAAGAATATCTAGCATAAGTAGCACTACTAGTTCTACTAAGAGGACTGGGAGTTAAGGAACGAGCTAGGGGCCTGGTGTGGTTCCTCTAGTAAAGTTGTGAAAGAGAGGTAGGGTTTTGTGGTTGTTTCCTTCTCTAAGAGGTTTAGTAAGAGATAAAGCAATATATAATGGAAAAAATATATTATAAATTGGGAAATTTATACTAAAGTTTAAGCCTAAATGAGTAATATAGGAGTAAAGTATAAGTTCAGTGGAAGTGTAGTTCTAGTTATCCCTGTTTAGTAATACTTAGTGAAGTGTAGTAATGGTTATATAAGTTGAGTATCAGTAGTAGTATAGTATAAAAGATAGAATTTGTAAAGTATCATAAGTAAAATACCATCACGAACAACACTACGGTCTTTCTTATTATTATTGTTCCCCTTTGGCTTCACTACTATAAATTGTAGGTCATCTAACAAGCCTTTCAAATCTATCTTATGATGATTGATGTTAATAGAACTTATTCGAGAGCCAATACTCATAAACATTTTGATTTGATGCATTTAAACTCATAAACCAAAGTTTTGATAAACCATCATAGAATAACAACCCTAGAATCCATCATCAGCTTGAAGCCATTTTTTGGACAATTCTTCAAGTTGGAATTGTTGAAAGTTGCTGAGACAAGATGTGCCTCAAACTTCCTTCTATTTCATCACTTTGTACAGGTGAAAGTTGCATTATTGTCTATCGTGAGTGAGATTTAGTCTTTTTGGAGACAGTCAAATTTAGAGAGGAGTGCTGTGTAGACTGGTGATTAATGGGAAGTGGTGGATCAAGATTGACTTCTGTTGAAATTCACAACACCAACATTTGAGATTCTTTGAAATGCAAACACTGCAAGCCATTTTGGGGAGAGATTTATGATGGCAAGGATACCATGGATGAGAAATCTATGGAAACCATTTGACAGGAGGTTTCCTGTGCTTTTATTTTTTGATGTAGATTTTGTAGAGGTTGTGTTGACAATCATTGATATAGATTTTGCATTGTGATGACAATCATTGTTTACATGTGGAACCAATTCAACACCCCCTTGCACACTTTATCCCATGCTTTAAATCATAGATTTGTGTGATGATGACCTCATTGCTTGAAGCAATGGGAAGAGGAAGGCCCCACATGGATGGGGTTGGCTGATGTAGTGAAGAAAGCCTTCAAGAGATCATTTGGGAAAAAAAATTGTAAAATTTGTTGGAGGAAATTGGAATGGAAAAAATTTCAAACATCAGCCTTGGCTACTTTGTATATCTATACACTAGTTTTGGGATGTAATATTTACTATATTGTTTCCCCAGTTATCTCTTTTAGTTCATTTTGAAACATTCGACATGATATTCTTATTAATATATTTATATTAATTTAGAAAGTTTTCTTTATTGGGCTAAATTGTTTTAAAAAATATTTCACATTTAGCTTTTATGATTTTTGATTTTCTATGTCCTATTTTTCTAGCAGCAAAACTCAGAAGTTTTATGATGTTACAAATCCTTCACACCAACAATGGGGACTTTGTTTACCTCCACCAGTGGCAAAGGTTTCCTTGCTTAGATCAGCTTCTTCAAGTAAATTGAGCAAATCACTGGCTCCTGTAAGTGACTTTAGGATTTTAGTATATTGTACTTTCGTCCAATTATCTTTAGAATTTGTTATTGATATCTATGCAGACAGCTTTTTCTATGCTTCCATATTAGACTATTTAATAGCTTCTGATTCAGTCCTAAATAATCATTAGTATAGAAGCTAATGTGTATTTTCTTTAGACAGCTTATGTTTTACTTCAATGATTGTCTTCTAGATTCTTTATACATGGCTTCATTTTCATTTCCTCATAATATATACCTATCCATATTTCCATGTGAAACTAGAACACATGAGGTAATGCTGAGACTTCCCTTTCCAGTGGAGTTGCTGGAAGATCAGTGGCATTGTCAGCTAGTGCATCTTGGTATGAAATATGTTTCTTGTCATGGAATATTTGTTTATTTTTCCAGCACCCCCCTAGATTGATGTAGAGTAACATTACACATTAATTTTAGTGAACATCAACTTCCATATGATTTAGGTGTTTGTGGTGGAATATTACATATCTTACTGAATATTGAGACATTAATGGTTGTTGCATGGGATCCCATGCTACACAGGAAAAATCATTTAGTATGAGGATCCCAGCTATTCAGGGCTCCTCTAATCCTAAAACAATTTCATCTCATTCACTTTCAATGTCTCCAACATTAAATCTCCCTACCCTGGTGGTGGAAGCTGCTGCATCGGGGTTGAGTTCTGATCATGGAAAGCTGTTGGTCAATAAGGGTGGGAAGTCATCAACGTTTATATCTAAAAAACATATTGATTCCAAATCTAATGCAATGAGTGGAACAGATATAAAATTAAATTCATGTGTAAATACCACTGGGGAAGCTTTCCATGGAAAGAATGGTAGTTTAGTTAATCCTACTATGAAATGTAGGAGTCATGAAGGTTTTAAAAGTCTATTGAAGAATTCATCCTCTGACACACAGAAGGGTTCATTTGAGCTGGGAAGTGGGCACATTGAAACAGCAAGAAGTGAAAGAACAAATGCAGCTTCAGTGTCATTTGGTATTGTCTGTGTTGGAATTTCTAAAGATAGATTTCCAATCTTTGTCCCTCAAAGAAAATTCGTCATTCAAAGCAATAGTGAAGTGAATGTTGTTGCTCTAAATAAAGTAGTAGAATTCTTTCAGGAAACCATGTTGAGAATTGTCTACAAAGGTCTCCATTTGATGATAGGTATCAAAACAATTATGAAGAACACTTTGCAGAACCATATGGTGAAGGTTGCTCTAAAGCAATTTCTTCAGAAGCAGAGTGCCTCCCTTTATGGAAAAAGTCCAATTTTTAGTGGATGATTATAGTTCTAAAGATTGTTCTCTTCATCAAAATTATGTAAATACTTGCATCCTTAATGGTGACGGTGATAGCTTTGGAGTTACTAATCATAAAGCAGAGGAAAGATTAGTTTCAATTGTTGAAAAGACTAGTGCATGTTCTATCCAAAATTGTGAAAATGAGCCTATATTAGAGGAAAGATCAGTTTCAAGAAGCTGGAAATACTAGTACAAGCTCTATCCAAAATTTTGAAAATGAGTCTATGTTAGATGCAACCGATAGAAGTACAAGTATTGGTTTTCAAATTCCCAAGAAAGTAGAAATTGCTAGAGATTCTAATGCCAATTCTAGAAAGCTAGAATGCTTGGAGAATGTGGTGTGTAATATCCTTCCAGAAGTTTATATGAATGGATCAGATCTTGGAGAAAACAGTATAATTTAAAACATATTGTCTTTGAATTTTGATTCAGATGATAGTGTATTAAATAGTCCTCACAATTTAGCAAATTTGCTCCTTGTTGAGACTGATAAATGCAATGGGCTGTCAAAGGAAATATCAATTTCATGGAAGTCTCAGGATATCAAGTAGTCAAGGATTTTATTTGCAAGGTCAGAAGGTTCTAGAGAAAGATCAATCCATTCTTCCACTCCCAATTTGGCATCATCTAGGAAATTGCAAAGGGAGTGGGCAAATGGAGAAGATGTTTTGGAAAGCACAAATGGACATGAACTATTGAATATTAATGGACTATCTAATAATGCTTATAGCCCAAAGGTGCAAGGATTTCAGAGTACTTCAGAGGGAAGCACATTTCTGGTTCCTTCAGAGGCCAAGGGTGAGTTTTCTCTTCTTTTGTTGTTGGATATTAGTAATTTTCTTTTAATAATTGTGTTTTACCTCTTGCTAATATGGCATTTACAGCTTTTGTTTCCTTTTATCCAGCCATTTTAAGCCTTTGTATTTTTCCAATTTTGTTACTGTTAGAATATAATCCGTTAGGGTTATATAATGTAAATAAATAAATAGTAGGAAGCCAAACAGGCTGAGCGGAAGGTGAAACCCAGCTGCCATGTGATTTGTATAAATATAGGCATTTGCATTGGAATAATTAATGAATCGGGAGTTATTACCAACAAGTGGTATCAGAGCCTGGCTATTTTCCTGCCGTAACTCCTACCCGGCTGCATTTCAGTCCTGACATTCTTCCTGCTCCGTCAGTCTGCTAGTGCATTCATTTGTGTGCATTTATTTTCTGCTAGAACGATTGAACCTGCCTAACCCTAATCCATTGCTTGGAGATTGCACTGTGCTTCACTGCGTATTGAAGAGAGTGATTGCTGGCTGCCCTAATGTTGTGTTTTGCAGACTATCCTTAGGTCTACATATCTGTGTAGTGGCCCTAGACTACTGCTGCGTTGAAGACTCTGGAAGTGTAAAACCTATATTTTACCCTAATGTATGCTGAGTGAAGCCCCAAGCCTGAATCTGCGTATTGAAGGCGGGCCTGTATGTTGTGCATGTTTTGTGTTTGAAGGCAGTCTGTGCTGTTATACCTATTCACCTTGTTTATATAATGTGCATCAGCCTCTGTCATTTCATGAATGACTTTAGGTAATTTTGGCACTGACGCTCTATTCAACTGCTTTTACTTTCTTGTATGTGTATTTTCGTGCATCATATACGTAAGAAAACCCAAGAACTGCCAAAAGCCAGTAGAAATAATCCAAATGATTTCCCTTGGGATTGGGAGTAAACCAGGTCTTATGTCTTCGGATCTCGCTAATTTTCTCAACAATGGTGATCAGTAGGGTATTGAGAAAGTTTCCTACCCAAACAACGCTGAGATAGAAAGCGATTCCCAAGCTTCGCATGCCGTCATAGAAATATTGGTGCAACCCTACTAGTGTAAATACATCTACGTGGAGAAATTTCAACTAGATTGTTGAAGAGTGCTGTTATCTATACTGCGTGTGACTGCGTTGAGTGTATTATTTGCTGCAACCTATCGTGACTGCAAAATATCTGCGTTGATTAATCTTGCAGACTGCGTGTTGATTTGAAGCTGCGACCTATGATTACTGAAGACTAAATGTGCTGCGTGGAGCTGAATGTGCTAAGCTACGACCTGTGATTGCTGGAGACTGCTGGCTACGTTGGAGTGTGATTGATATCATATATTGACTGCGTTGTAGTGTGATTGATATCACATCTGCGACCACGTTGAAAGCTGTGCTGTGATCTATGTTGCGATATGCATCTGTGATCTCTGCTGCGACTTGCTGTTGATAAATGGGGTAGGATTGAGGTGACTGAGCCTGCAGAAATCGTAGTGAAGGAGGAGAATAATATCTCTCTTGTGGAGTATGAGTTGGTTAATGTTCAAGAATACTAAAACTTGTAATTTTGCATAGCGAGGGATGCAATTTAACCCTTGCATTCTCTGATTAGGAGTTCGCTTAGTAGGGCAATTACTATATATGGAATGGACAGTAAGTAATAATCATACTGGTAATGGGTGGCAGTTACAGCTATTTTGAATTGATACCAAACTTTCTTTAATAGAAACATTAAAATATAGTAGAATCTTGGAAAAAAAAAACATGTTTGCGCTTGCTATCTCAAGATTCTCATAAGAACACCGATTTGCTATCAATGGTTGCTATCAGTGGACTCATATACTGTGTATATTGTGACTGATATATAATGCTTTCTGCAACTGCAATGTGAAGATTGATTTATGTTGAAGAGTAATAGCTGCGTGGAGTACTAATTCAAGGAGAATGAACATGCTGCGTGTTTGGTGCATTTTGGATATATGAGACTGAACCTGTGGAGCTGCCTACAAAATCAAGCGAGCCTGCGTAATTCTGAATACTAAGAATGATATATTGCATTGTGATACTGAGACTGATATATTACTCATGATTGATATATTTTGTATATTGAAGAAGCTTGTGTATGGTCACCTGAATCTTGCATTGTATTCACCTTGGCAGAGACTGTAGACCTGCAAGGTTATTATTTTTTCAATTTCTCTTTGTCATATCAAGTTTATTATTGTAAATTACACTAACAGTTGTAAATATGCACTCTTTGGCATCTAGTATTGGTGCTGCCCTAGCTGGCAAAGGCCAATCCAAAGACCCTTCCAAGGGAGATTGCAGCAAGAGAGGACGAGGAAGAATAAACTTCAAAGGAAGAGGGGGCAGAAACAACTCCAGAAAAAGATCAAAGTGCAAGCGTTGTGGAAAGATAGGGCAGACATTAGATCAGTGTTGGGATTCATGGGACTCCATCAAAGAAAAGCATAACCAGAAGAAAGATGACAGTAAAAATCAAGATGCTAGTAAATTTTCTGATTCTTGTATTGTTGCACATTGTAATCTTGGATTTAATGAAATGACTTCTCTTTCATCTTACAAATATTGTTGGCTTCTTGATACTGGTGCAACATCACACATGACATTTAGAAAAGACTGTTTTGAAGAACTGAATGAAACAATAGATGGCATAGTTTACTTTGCAGATAAGTCAAGTATTAAACCAAAGGGAATGGGCACCATTCGACTGAAGATGCCTGGATTCCCTGATTTCTTGTTGAAGAACGTTCTCTATCTTCCAGAGTTGCAGAGAATCCTGCTGTACTTGGTGGAGATTCGATGGCAAGGCCATTCCATCCACATGTTTGATGGAATCGTTGAAATAAGAAAGTCCTCTGACAACCAAGTCATAATGACTGGATATGAAGATGGGAAGTTGCTGAAGCTCAAGGGTTCATCCGCAAGATTTCAGAACTATGCCTACCTCTCTCAGCATGGAGAAGGTAATATGTCATCTAGCTCATTGTGGCATGCAAGATTTGGTCATCTAAATTATAACAGTCTTCATTTGTTGAGAAAGAATGGTGTATTTGGCTTTCCCACCATTCCTAAAGAGAAGGAAAAATGTGATGCATGTATATTAGGGAAACATAGTAAGCTGCCATTCCATGAATCTAATTTCAGAGCAAGTAGGAAATTAGAACTAGTGCATTCTGATTTATGTGGCCCAATGTCAACTCCTTCAGCAAATGGGAATAAGTACTTTATGACATTTGTTGATGACTACTCACGAATGCGCTGGATTTACTGTTTAAAGACAAAGTCAAAAGCATTTCAAACATTCAAAGACTTTCATGCATTGATTGAAAAACAAGCACAATCAAAAATTGGTACACT
>LPNX010609661.1:596137-618637 GCA_001517045.1 Pseudotsuga menziesii
TGCTCAAAAAGGTTGGAAAGTTCATCAAATGGATGTGAAGACTGCTTTCTTGAATGGAGACTTGAAAGAGAATGTCTTCATGTCTCAGCCAAAAGGCTTTGTTGTGAAAGGAAAAGAAAAAAATGTATGCAAGCTTGTCAAATCCTTGTATGGACTAAAACAAGCACCTCGCGCATGGTATGAAAAGTTAACCGAGCATCTTTTGAAGTTAAATTTCGAACATTTTGATCTTGATGATGCAACACTATTTATAAAGAAATTTGGACGATCTGTTGTGTATCTTGTGGTGTACGTAGATGATCTTTTGATGACAGGGAACAATGAGAGATATATAGCATCCATAAAGAAAGATTTGAAAAAGATTTTTGAAATGACAGATATGGGACATCTCCACTATTACTTAGGAATTGAAGTCACTCAACATCCTAAGTATATTTTCCTATCTCAGAAAAAATATGTTGGAGAACTACTAAACAAATTTTGCATGACAGAATGCAACCCTATATCTACTCCAATGGAACAGAAAATGAAGCTCACATCAAGCGAAGGAAAAGAATTTGATGATGCGACCAAGTATCGACAACTGGTAGGAAGTCTTATCTACCTTACAACAACTAGACTAGATATTTCTTATATTGTTGGCATACTTTCAAGGTTCATGCATAAACCTTGTGAAGGACACTGGTTAGCTGCAAAAAGAGTTCTAAGATACTTGAAGGGGACTCAAGACGTTGGAATCAAGTACTCTAAAGTGGATGACTTCAAACTTATTGGGTACTCAGACTCAGATTTTGATGGAGATAAGGAGATAGGAGTATCAACTTCTAGATACACTATGAGTCTTGGATCAGCAGCTGTCTCATGGAGATCACTCAAACAATCAGTTCCGACAGATTCAGCAATAGAAGCAGAATATGTGGCTGCAGCTGAAGCAACGAAAGAAATAGTATGGATCAGGAAGATACTTGAATATTTGCAAGAAAAACAAGAGAACTCCACTCCATTACTGGTCGACAATACTTATGCAATCAAGCTGGCTAAGAATCCTAGATTCCATGATCGAACCAAACACATCAACACAAAGTATTATTTGATTCGACATCATGTAGAAGCCAAGACAGTCCATCTTCGACATTGTTCCACAAATGATCAAGTTGTAGACATCTTCACCAAAGCGCTTGGACGAGAAAAGTTTGAAAGGTTCAGAAACATGCTCGGACTTACGAACACCCCTTCAGATTAAGAGGGGGATTGTTAGAATATAATCCGTTAGGGTTATATAATGTAAATTAATAAATAAATAAATAGTAGGAAGCCAAACAGGCTGAGCAGAAGGTGAAACCCAACCGCCATGTGATTTGTATAAATATAGGCATTTGCATTGGAATAATTAATGAATCGGGAGTTATTACCAACAGTTACCTATGGATATAGATTTCTTTTTATGGATCTAAATACAAGAGATAACCATTTTCAGATGAGCCTATCTTTTAATATCTAACACTGCACAGGGGATGTCCCTAAGTTGCATTGGGACATTACCAATGTCATGTAGGATTGTCAGATATCCCTCGGCCATCTTGGGGACTTCTTACCATCACTTTCCAAAATCGGTGCCTAAGTGAAAAGAAATATAAGGCCTTAGAACTACGCTCACTCACCAACACATTATCCCTTACTAAGAGACTATTCAATCTCTAATTCAGCTAATATTTATATTTTTTTTCTTTAAATTAGCTAGTTCAGACCCTCTCTTACTCTTACCGTCTGCTCTGCCCTGCCTCTATCCTCCCGTAGAAACATACCCTATGTTATAATTCCATACTAATGGTAGGTTTTGAATAATTCTTCATGAACCTTGAACTTTGTACTTGTAAATATAACTCCACACACCAAAATACGAGACCCAGGTCTTAGTGAGGCTCTTATATTCCATTGAAGAAGCAATGCATCCCACGTGGGGAGTCAAAGTGGAAGGCATAAACATGCCATAGGGTCTGAATGGAATTGGAACTTAAAACTAATTCATAATCAAATAATCAAGGAAGGTCACTTTCACATTCCACTCAAGCATGATGGATACATGCTTTATTACCCTTATGAAGAAATAGTTTCTTGTAGGCAGTTCAAATGGGGGATATGAACCTCATCATGATTTTCTCTATCCTTTGCTTCACCATAAATGTGCATTTCATGGTCAAGTAAATTCCTTCATTTTGAAAGCCATAAATCTTGATAAGAATATGCCTTTTATGAAACTGTGCATTATAAGAACACTATAAAATACCAGTCTCTCCAACCTTTTCGATAGGTTTAGTCAATCTCAAAATATTACTAGAATCTAAATTTTAGTGTAGTATTATTTTAGGTGACCATACATCCTAAGAAAATTTCAGTTCTTATTAATGGTTATTTCTCTCTGTGAACTATTGTCCAATCATCATGGAATCTGTTTCAGATTCTGTACATCTCAACACAGAGTTGATATATATTTTGTTATACCTAATAGTTTGCAAGTTTTTCAAGTTTAATTTATGTTTAACCAGTTGTCCCACCTTTTAAATAACTGGTATCATCACCTAGAAGCAAAATATACAACCCTTTAAAGGTTTCTCTAAAGAGGCAATGTTGTAGGAGTGGGGTATTTCTCTTTATATTTGCAACATGAATCTTTAATTATTGAATCCACTATTAGGTGCCCTTGTAGCCAAGGAATAATGATTCACAAAGAATAACTCCTCCATACAAAATGGTACCTTTGAAACAGTAAATGATTCAATGCTAAATACTTGCAATACTTGCAATTCCCCAAGTCAAAATACTTGCAATTCTTTGAATTCTAGGTCTAGAGATCATTTTTGCAAGACATTATGGTGCATAGGGAGTCAAGTCTCTAATTTTGCAAATGATAATCATCGAGTCTCCATTAGCAATAAGTTTCTAAATCTGCCTGGCTCTTAGAATGTTTATCACTTGATTTAAAGCTAAAATAGGCTTCACAATAAGAGAAGAAACCTTTTACAGTTTGATCACAACAATAGACCTGCTTATTATGGAACCTTCTCAAAGAAAAGGTGAATATACTTTGCATAATTTTAAGTTTATTAATTATTAAAGAAACAGGTTGTGTTTTAATTTTGATAGCCCATGATGAGGAACATCTGAAACACCTTGAAGCTCATGGATTCTTAATATTGCAGTAGACAAGAGGGAAAGATTTGTTTCTGACTCTTTGTTTTTGATGTAGTGATGGCATTGGTCTTCGAAATCCTTTCAGGAAGGACTCTTTTTTGGACTATGAGAATGATAGTGATGAGGAATGGGAAGAAGTACTGATCACTAAATCTCTTTTGTAAGAGTATTTGTAGTATTTTTATTAGCTTTAGTTACAGGGAAAATTGTACATAGCTCTCAGGATTTAGTTTATCATAAATACTAGTTACTGGTAAGTTGTAATAGTAATAATTATGTAGTTGTAGATTGATAGCTATCATAAATTTGTTTGAATATCATCATTTTCAAGCAATAACAACTTATTAAAGGGTGCTATCTCAATGGTAGAGCTCCTGCCCAATTATAGGTAGGAGGTTGGTGGTTCGATTCCTCCATGCCCTATCATGAATTTGTGACTACAAAAATGACTAAATTCGCATATATATGACTATTAGTAGCTAATTGCCCATATCTTAGTCGTATTTAGCTTAGTCATTAATATGTTAACATCTAGTAGTTTATTTAGTCATATATTTGGTCATTAATGGTTGCAATCAGTGACTAAATCAGTGACTAAATCAATGACTAAATCATTAACTATCAATGACTAAAACAATGACTAAATCAATGACTAAATCATTGACTATCAATGACTAAAGCATTGTCTATCAATGACTAAATCATTTTCTATAAATGACTAAATCAATGACTACTAAGTTAAGCTATTAATGAATAGTGAAATACGACTAGCTATAAGATAGTGGAAATTTGCTACTATTAGTCATCGACTCAAAAATAGTCGTTTATAGCCTGATTTTAGTCATTTTTCTAGTCATTAATTTCTCATTTTCTACTAGTGAATTGAATCTATAAGAGGATCTCACACATTAAACAAATTATAGAACGGTGAAATCTATGTTGTTTGTGAAACCAATCTATGCAAATATTAGACCAAAATACTATGAAATCAAACACATTCTGAGTGTGAGAGGATGCACAGTCCGCTTTGTAATTCATGCATTTAAGTACAAACTAAAAAAGGGCTATGTTTATAAATAAAACTTATCTTCTATTTTTGTAGTGGCTGTAAATCCCTATATTCCAATATAACCACAAACCAAAGAAACCAAGCACCCATATTAATCGTGAACCTGAACTAATTCTTACCTTGTGATTGATGGTGGATTTGAGTGTAGAGCCCATAAGCCACACCATGTAGTATTCCCAGGCACATGGACCTACTAGTGTTAGTATGACAATAATAACCAAAATGTATATATATACTTCTTATTAGAAGAGTATGGGGTAAATCCCCCACCTCTAAATAGAGAAGAAGGAAGCTCGAGAGGAGCTGACCTTCCCACAACTCCCATCTTGCCATGCTTGGCAACCTCCATTAACATATAAGTACTGTTAAAAAATTGTGCATTGAAAACTGTAACATGAATTAAGGATAAATAAAATGCATTGTAAACATTACCTTGAATTTTGAGTTTGGTCTGAGAGGGTGAAACAAGCTCATCCAAAACATATATGTATACCCTAACTTCACCTA
This sequence comes from Pseudotsuga menziesii, assembly GCA_001517045.1. Classification (NCBI taxonomy): domain Eukaryota; kingdom Viridiplantae; phylum Streptophyta; class Pinopsida; order Pinales; family Pinaceae; genus Pseudotsuga; species Pseudotsuga menziesii. Next base: position 600,906 of record LPNX010609661.1, read on the forward strand.
CCAACATGATGACATAGTTAGAATAAACCCCATTTTAATAGTGAATGAAATTCTTAAATTGTTCAACCAAAGAAGAATCTCACCTTGTTAAGACATGTAGAGTGCCAAGGGTCGGATCCTCTTAGATTTCACCTTTTGCTTTTCCTAAGCAACAAGAAACGAATATGCTAACCCTGATTTAATCTCAGAAAAACCTTTTAAAAATGAAATTGTAAGGTAATTTCTCCATACATGTTATTTAAAACCTTGCAATATGCAAGTCCTCTGCCAGAACTCGAAGGAAGGAGTTTGAGATTCCACTTAAACCTCACACTGATCCATGAATGGCTGAGTCTATAATGGCTGCCACATTGCCATTAAACACTAATAAACCTCCAACAAACTCAAGATTATAGGATAGAAATTTTAAACACTCATTTATAGACCATGAAGGGAAAGAATGGGTGCATGTGTATCCCATGGAGTGGCTAAGTATCATCCTCCATTAACATAATAAAAAACACATACACGACCAAATGAATACTATAAAAACCCTAATGGCACCCTAATGCCACATTAAAACAATACGAAAATCTTGGAACCATATCAATGAAAAATGGAGGGTCGATATCCAACATCTACCTACAATGCATGCGAATAGCCAAAACATCAAATGTGTCTAGATGCGGTGTCAATCACAGCTAGGGCTATGACTTAAATTAAACAAAAACCAATTAAAACTTAGTTAACCCTCATGAAATCACTGGCATCCACTTATATCCCGTCCAACACACACACATATATATATCAAACTTTATGGTATATGGTATCTCCCTCGTGGTTGGTAAATCATGTAACCCACTACCAAGCTATTAAATAATTATATAACCATATTTTCCCAAGAAACTGATATGAAGGGTGGTTTAAACACAAGCTTGAACAACTAAATAGAGTGTAGCAAGGACTAAGCCCTATGTCTAGGTTTATGTCCTCAGAAATCAAACCATAATAAACTCAAATACTTAAACATCACCTTGGAGAGGTTGTGACCAAGTCATCATTATAAATGGAAACCATGCCAAATGGAAGACACTTACTGTCATCCAACAACAACAGGTCTAGTTAAAACTTATCCATGCAATTTAATAAATAGCAGGTTAAGATAAATATGAATGTACTGTAAGCAATAGATTCATGTTGTGAAAAGAATGAAGAATAAATCCTAAACAAAAAGATATTTTATTTATGGAAATTATGGGTATGTTACATAATGGTATGAGAGCATGGTTTCAACACTTGGCCTGAACACTCCCAACATCAAATTGATAGAAAGAGAAAATGAACTATATTTGTTATGGTTTCACTCTCTTGCAAAAAGGAAGAGAAGAATAACATTGTTTTGCAGGAATCATGGCAGATATGGGAATGTCTACTGAAGAAGAATCACGTCCTAAGGGTCCTGTTGTGAGGGAAATTTATCCTATGGTTGGGATTTAGAAGGCCACCAACATACTATGGGTTTGTATATAGACAAACATAGTTACAGGCATTTATTAAAGAAAAATATATGAGGATTGTGCACCTCGTTCCGACAGTCAATCCTAGATTGGCCTCTTCTCTCCAATGCTCTTATGTTTCCAGTATTCAACACCTACAAAAAGAAAGAAACTTTCTTCAAAGCATCTTCAGTTTTTATAACAAATGAGAAATGAATATAAACAAATATTGCAATTTAAAACAAAGTACAATCTACATCATTACTAAAAAAAAATTGAAGCATTCATTACGCAATGATGGAAGGAAATGATATTCTTTATTGACAGATTTTTTGGAAACATTACAAATCCTCTAAAAGACCTAGCTCTGAGTCCTCTTGCTTCTTCCCTTAATGAAACTTCTCTGGCATAAACTTTCCTCCAAAGTTGGGCCCCTTTCCTTAAACCCTTCCCCTTTTTCTAATTTTTTTTTGGATGAAGGATTTCAAGGCTAGGATGGTTAGAGAAGTTGGGACAATTTCCAAACTGAGCCCAACTTCCCTTTTATTAATCGTCTTTTTATTTTTAACAATTATTAATGAAATACATGACTTGTAATGAAGCAACTCATGAATGATACATGGGTTCGCTTGAGTAAAATCACATATTGAACACTTAAGATCGATATGTGGGCTGCTTGTGGGAGACTCACTTTTGGTATGCACATAGCTATTTGGAAAGTCGTGTATTCTAAGTGAGTTGATATGCAAAGGCATATGGAACTGGAGTTGATGTTATGTATTAAAGGTCCAATACTCTTATAAAGCTATGGATACTACTATCCTTATTGTCATTTTTTCTGATGACACATTTGGTGTCGTTAATCAGATGAAGACGTTCCATTTTGAGGTATAATAGATGCCCCCTAATGTGTGAGGTCCATAGGTAGGGATGGCCAAAATACATTGCAATATTTTAGCTCCAACGACTTAGAATCTAGTCTTCAAAGGAGTACCTCAAACAACAAAATAGAGGTCATTGCTACAATATCATCACTAAGGATACCATATTCAATCATGTGAAACACTAGCTCCTTTACAAGATACATATAAATAATATAATATGAGCTATAAGGCGGCACACGTTTACAAGGTGGAACACATAGACATGAGTACAATAGTATATCTTAAATAGCCAGTGAATAGTGTCATAAATCATGACATGATCTTGTGCAACTTAGCTTTCATAGTTTGTACATCCAAGGTATTCATCTGAATCCAAAGTACTAAGTACAAATCGTACCATACGAATATAGTAATTGAAGTCAGACATGGAAGATTCCATCGAAATGTAGGAAAAATAATTGTATTGATAACCAATCCAAATGAGACCACCAAGATGAAAATTGGTTCCTAAGGTATGTATCAAAACTCAAATCCTAATTATTAGCCGGAGCTGATAGGAAGCCATGTGTGATAGGGAAGGAACTAAATCCTTCAACATGTCACATGAGTAAACTAGTAGATTGGATAGGGGAAGTTAGGAAAAACTCAGGGATAAACATGTGCAAGATTTAGGTATATGAAAAAATATTTAGGGATCCTTGAACACTGAGCACGATGCAAAGATGACTCAAGATAGCTTGAAACATCAATATAGACAAATAGAATCATTTGCAAGGTAGGAGACATCAACATATTCCCCATGCACTATAAGAGAGTAAACAATGGAGGAGTAGTAACTCGAAGTGCTAGCTGAAATTGGGAAGTTGGAAACTGAAACATCAATACCGAGAGGCTTAAAATGGTGCTTTGTTCAAGGTACTTGTTGCCAACAAACTTATATTAAAGAGATTATTTACTTCCTTCCTTTCTTGATAATTTTTAACAAGTCCAAGAAAGTAAACTCGAGACCTTCTTCACTTTTTAAAAAGATTGAAGAAGAGATAGAATATTACTTGATGAAGCACTAATTCATGGATTTTATAAGCCCAACTCAGTACATGCTCAGTGTTGTTTTCATAATTTGAGAGTCATAAAAATCTAAAGAAGACTCTATGGGGGTGTTTTTTTGTAAAGTTAGTATCATGAGTCAGAAAAAGTGTAAAACAATGCAAAGGAGAACTCTCTCAGCTTCCAAAGAAATAAGGTATACCTTTGTACTTAGTTGGCAAGGTTCGAAAAAGCAGTAAACTATCACAAAATTGGTGCTCCTTCAAAAAAAAGAATATATCATTAGTTTAACGAGTGTGAAGAAAGGCAAGATCACTCGAGACATTCCATTTATTTAGGAGTAAGGGGCCTCCAATAGTAAAATTGATGCCTTATACTATGTTTTAACAAGCATGATAATGACATAAAGAACACTCAAAATATTTTTCATAGTTTTCTCCAGAGCACGAAAAAGAAAAAGCAAGCTCAAACATGTTCCTTTTTTGTAAATTGTCTTCCAGGCCCGAAAAATAGATAAACCTATACCTAGAAATACTCGCCTAGCCATAGTGAAGTAGATTATTCATTTTTTCGTAAGTAATCCACACATTTCGGAAAAGGGTTAAACTTATACTGATGTGGATGATATTCCATTTACTTTAGTGACTCTGAAAAAACAAGTAACTCGACGAGCTAGTCATATTTAGGGAGTCAGACCAGGCATTGAAGATAAATCCATATGATGGGATACCTATAATGAAGGATGATTTGCAACATATCAAGTATGAAGTTCATGTATTTCATGTAACATGACTATGACACCTTCCATCACCTAGAAACAAGCAGCATGGGTGCCAAAAATGACAACAAATGTTCTAACTAGGGAATCCCATGTTAGGTCAATTCTAATCCATGGAAGAACAATGATGTTTGAAGGAAAAAACGAGGTTATATATCATAGTCCATGGATAAAAAGAGAATCCTACGATTCAAAACAGGATCAGGTATAAATGAAATATGCAATATGACCAAATACTACCTTATATGTAAGGAAAATATGTTCAAATCTCATACATGGCTTGAAAGACTGGAAAAATCAATGCACTATTAGTAAAAAATGTTCATAAATAAACAAAATCTATTGAAAAGTGGTTTTTGATGTACGTATCAAAACTTAGAGTCTTCATTACCAGAAGGATTTGTTAGGAAGCCATGTGTGATAAGGAAGGCATTGAATCCTTCAACCTGTCACATGATTAAACTAGTAGATTGGATAGGGGATGTTAGGAAAAAATCAAGGATAAACATGACCAAGATTGAGGTATATGAACAAATGTTCAGGGATCCTTGAAGAATGAGAACGACATGTATATGCCACAAGGAAACTTGAAACTTCAATATAGATAACTAGACTCATTTGCAATGTAGGACACATAAACAAATTCCCCATTTACTATAAGAGAGTAAACAATGGAGGAGTATTATATCAAAGTGTTAGTTGAAATTGGAAAGTTGGAAACTGAAACATGAGTTCTAGGAGGCTCATATTGGTTCTTTGATCAATGAACTTCCTGCCAACAAACTTACAGTAAAAATAGTATTTTCTTCTTTCCTTTCTTGTTAAGTTTTAATGATTCCAAGAAAGTAAAATCGGTACCTTCTTCATTTGTGAACAAGCTTGAAGAAGAGATAGAATATTTCTTGATGAAGCACTGACTCATGGATTTTATGAGCCCGAATTAGTACATGCTCGCTGGTGTTTTCATAGTTTGAGAGACAAAAAAATCCAAAAAAGACTCTAGGGGGTTCTTCTTCGTAAAGTTAGACTCTTGATTCTGAAACAGTGTAAAACAATCCAAAAGAGAACTCTCTTAGATTCTGAAGAACTAAGGTATACATTTTTCGTACTAAGTCGATAAGGTCTGTAAAAGAGATAAACTATCACCAAAACAACGCTCCTTCAAAATAAAGCATATAGCCTTAGTTTAAGGAATGTGAAGGACAGAAAGATCACTCGGGATGTTCCATTTATTTACGAGTATGGCATATCCAACAATAAACTCGAATGCTTTATACTAAGTTTTAATGAGCACGATAATGAGATAAATATCGCTCACAATATTTTTCATATTTTAATCTAGAGCACAAAAAAGATTAAGTAACCTCAAATAAGTTCCTTTTTCATAAATTTAGTCTTCAAGGCCAGAAAAAGAGATAAAACTATCACTGGAAATACTCTTCTATCCACCGTGAACTAGAGTAATCCTTTTTTGTAATTAAGTCACATGGTCTGAAAAACTCTTGAACTTATACTGATGTGGATGATATTTCATTTACTTTATATAGTGTGAAAGAATAATTAACTTGGAAATATAGTCACATTTAGGGATTCATACCAGGGATTGAAGATAACTCCATATGATGGGAGACTTATAATGAAGGAGGGTTTGCAACAGATTAAGTATGAAGTTCATTTTTTTCATGTAAAATGACTATGAAGGCTTCCATGACCTAGAAACAAGAAACATGGGTGTTGAAAATGGAAACAAATGTGCTAACTAGGGCATCCCATGTTAGGTCGATTCTAATCCATGGAAGAACAATGATGTTTGAAGGGGAAAACGAGGTTATATATCGCAGTCCATGGAGAAAAAGTGAATATTATGGTTCAAAATAGGATCAATTATAAATTCAATATGCAATAGGACCAAATCCTACTTTATATGCCAAGAAAATATGTTCAAATTTCATCCATGTCCTGAAAGACTAACAAAATCAATGCACTATTAGTAAAAAATCTTCATAAATAACCAAAAATTATAGAAAAGTGGGTCAAAATTTGATATTTTTACTACCAATAGTAAATTTGGTTAAAAAATAATTCATTTTAACTTTTACGATTCAATAGTGCAATTTTTATCCTTGAATTTCAAATGATTCATAGGGTGAAATTGATGGACCGAAACAACTTCCACAAATTGCAGGTAATTCATACTTCTCCCCTCTTTCATTTCATAACATTTTTAAATATTTCTTCTTTTTTTAGGTGTTTATTCGAGTTTGAAATGGAACCATGTGGAATACGTGGGTATCCTTTTGCAAACGCACGTATTCAAGAAAAATATGTGGGTATGGAACAGGAAACCCACATATGGTACGCTTATGTCTAACGACACGGTCATGTATTATGCGGATTTAGTATTTGTCATGAAAATAACCCTAATAACTCATGTTTGCAGGAAATATGGTGCTTGAATGGAGGGAGAAGGAGCACAAGACCCTTTATGGGGAGGCATTATAGGATCCATTGACATTAGCCACTCTTTGGTGATGTGGTTTGTTAAAGTTTTTCCGAACAACAAACATGCACGCATAAGTGAGATTGTTACAATCCTTAGTTCGATTTTGGGATCCCAACGAAGACATGTTTGATCTACAAGGTGAAACATTGGAAATAACTATGGAAGATAGTTATTTTATCACAATTTTATTGCATAGACATATGCCGCTAAGTTTGAGTGGCTTTGGTCATGGGGGGGTACACTCATTGTTCAGGACTATGTGAAGACATACTGCTTGCTTGGATCTAAGAAATATAGTACACAGGTTCTTATTGGATAGATAGCTACTTTTCTGCTCAAGGTGATAATGAGAACCATCACATGGGTGGAAATTGTATCATAATTGCACCTAGCTACTTGTAATCATATGCACCTTAGAGTGGAATTTCTTAGGAATGTCGTGTGTTGACTAGTTTTATGTATTAGTTATCAATATGAAGAAGCAATTGACAGATTACAAGTTAGGGAAGAAAAATAACTTTAGATAGCCTAGAATCCTGGTGGAATTCTTCTTCGAGCAGGTACCTACATTGAGCCTCGGGGTAGTACTTTCCCATCAACATCCACGGAAGGCAGGGAGATGTCTTTGTTCGTAAGGGTGGAGATAAGATTTTAGGAGCCTACGATGATGAGTTCTATGTGTAGTAGAGAAGATAGTTACCTGCTATTGAGAAATTTCCCTATCCCATACTAGACTTCCGCGGTGACCATGAGCTCGTGCTGCCCCCTAGAGAGGCATGGGGAGAGACATGTATGTCTTTTACTTTTCAAATATTTTATTTTTTTCTTTGAATTTTTTTTTGTAAATAAGTATATATACATGCACAAAATATATGAATCTAATCCATGCTTTTCTGATGCAGATGTTGGACCTGTTCGATCGAGTGGCCATCTTAGGAAATTTTTCAACCAGTTGAGGGAGGTGGTAATGAGACCATGCTATGGTTTGTAGAGGGAAAATTGGCTCTCCTTACTCATGATATTCTGACTTTGAGGATGGAGAGGATTCCCATTGACATGCAGGAGCATGTAGTGGGGGTTCCTCCTTCATGGTTACGCCTTCTTAAGAAGGTGTCTAGGACCATCCTATGCTTTCGAGAGGTTGTTGCAAAGGAAACTGTAGAGTCTCCATAGTTTTTTAGAATCTAGGGGCATTGCGATCATAGAATTCCTTAAACAAGGTTGTATAATCGAAATTTACTCAGGTGAATAACTTGCTCCGATGTAAACATTTTCCATGATGTTAGGTTTGGTGGAAAGGTTGATGGGTATGGTTGCATAAATTTTTTCCATATTACCTTCAATAAAGACTCCCTCCTTAGGAAAATGATTTATAGGTTGATCAACACATTCACTTAGTCTCACATGGAAATCAGAACTTTCAATTGAGCTAAGCTCTAGTGGGATATAGGATTTGTGATGTAAATATTCACATATTTTGTCGGGTCCTATCATGGCCTCCAAAATGGATTCATCAAATGCTAAAACCATGTCTAAGAAATCACATGAATAAGTTGAGTTCACCTCCCATGCATGTAGATAGGCTTCCTCTGGCTCCTCTGAGATAGAAGGAGTTAGGATCAGGGAATCAACAATAGCATCAAATGTAGTTCAGTAATCTATTTCTTTTATTTATAAGGGCACATCAGGCTCGATTTGCGAAGGGATAACCCATGGATCTATTTTATCTACAATTGTACAAACAATCTTCCCTACACTAGTCGTTCCTAGAAATTTTATACGAGCAGGAAAGTCAAAAGTTCCCATTAGTGACGTATACATCCCAGCTCCTAAGATTTCATTTGGTGGCATGATTGATCATTGAAGTGAACACTAGACTCCAATGTGTTCGTACGAATATTTTGGCTATAATATAATTGATCAATAGTCAATATATTCCCTTCACAAGGGAAAACAAGGACACAAAATACTAACGACAAAATATTGCACATGGAAAAGGTACAACTCCTACCCAATACTAAATTGTAGTCCAAAGGAGCGTAAAAAACCTCCACTTCTACTAAGACAATTTTCCTTGTTAATTCTATATCAAAAGAAGGAAGTATACCATGTGGATAGAAATACCTTTCGTTGAATGCGGCCCAGCAAGGTATTTGAAGGGACCAACTCAGGAGAACCCACATCTTTCCAACATGAAACAACCATTACACATGTAGATGCACCTTCATCTATAATAGCTCATCCAATGTTTTTACCACCATGGAATAAATCAATTTAGAAGGGTACATGATAGGGAAAGCAGGGTTTTACATCGGATAATTAAAACTTGGTCGTTAAGCTCGCAGGATCCATACTACCGATAGCTTCCATATGTGCATTACACTGTGAAGGAAAACTTTGTAATACTTCTAAGGAGAACATAGCACAAGGATTTTGGCTTAGGTCCTCCATAACTTAATAGTTGGGAGCATCCCTCACATTAGGATTGTGATATTTCTTCTTAAATATATCTTAGGCATAGGTTCAGCTGGTTTTTCAATTGAAAGTGGGCTTGGTGCTTTGACAGGTTGTTTATTTTTCTATGAATACTCATATTTGTAATTTTTGTCTCTTGTTTGCAATAAATTTTGGGATCAAACCATGTTGATGTATGATTGATCAACATGGGGAGTGTTATGAGTGTCCCCGACACTCTTAAGATAGCTCAAATTTGCATTTTGTCCTTACAAGAAAGGGTCCTTAAGGAGACTAGGTTTTTGCTTCAAAAAATTCTTAGCTTGTTCCATCAAAGGGAATTTGTAAGTTAAATGGTATTCCTAACAAAGTTTGTAGGGAAGCTTCACCTTTTTGTTTTCTTTCTTTCCCCCCTTAGCATTGTTCATGGTATTTTTTTTATTTTGATTTTCCTCCCCTTTCTTTCCTTTTTCTTCTCACCGGACTGTTAAGTTCTCTTTTGGGTGGATTTTTCATTATAAGGGGAGGGGGAAGCAGCATTAGGTACTTCCACCGTGGATTGTTTCACTGATAGTTCATGTATTTTATTTTCCATTGATTCCACAGTGGGTGACTCAATCAAACCCACAATTCCATCGACATGTGGTCCGGGATTAGGTTTCGCAAATTCTGAATTAGTCCTTAGCGCATCAGGTATGATCTCATATACAATCCCAGAATTAAAGTAGATTAGGTCAAGATTCTAGGCTCTAAGAATGGATTCCTCTTCGGTCGTCACTCTTGAAATTGAAACATCTTTTGAAATATATGGTAATAACGATTTAAAAACCCATTCTAACAAAAAATCCAGAGCAATATTAGGTTTAATCAACATCTTTCTTCTTATCCACTCATGAATGTGATAAAAAATATGAGTGGCTTTATTCTTTCAAAAGGTCGATAAAATATTAGTTCCGAAATCATACTGGAGTGGAAGTTGAAAGTGATTGACAAAAATAGTGGCTAAATCAAGGAAATTGTCATAAGTAGCAGATGGGAGTTCGATGTATCATTTAGCTACTACACTAGTGAAGGTTCTTTGAAAAATCCTCAACCAAGTTGAATCATCATTAAAAGAGTTTGAGGAACAGCATAGATGGAAAGTCGTGACATGGTCACCAGGATGCTCTTGGGTTTTCCCTTCGATTTTGGAAATATCTGAAGGAATTTTGAAAGGAACTGGTGGCCAAGTGAGATCATGGTGCAGATGGTCATTCATTAGTTTTGAGAGGTTTGGCAAGTTTAACGTTGCCAAAAAAGGGAATCAAAGCCTTATCGAGGTTCGGTATTGAGGAACTTGGTGTGAGGAAGTGCCTACAACAATCCTCCCATAAGGTTGGATGAGGTTTCCCACAACCACCAGATGTCAAGAAGTGACAATGTTTTGAAAAGGATTCCATCCAAATCCCAAAGGGTTACTAGCTTTAGGTGTTTTATGTTGAGTTTTCCTTGCTCCAGTTGAAACAAGTGTCATATATATGGTAGCTATTGATCTTGTACCAAATAGTGAAAAATAAGATCTTCAACTGGTGCGATAGAGACCTGACTTGTAGATTCAAAACTGAATCCTGGAAAAGAATTATGGCTTTGAGAAGACACGCGTGAAAAAGTAGTTGTGGGAAATACATATGTTGAGGATGGAGGGATGTGTCCTCCATACCAGGGACACACTTGGATGAATGGAGTGGAACCACTAGGATTATTCTTAAAGTTATGGAATAAGGGAGAGGATGTAAAAGGAATATTGGGTACCCCTATAACCACCACATTAGATGGACTGGAAGTAGTTGATTTTCCATTGATTCCATAGTGGGTGACTCAATCAAACCCACAATTCCATCGAAATGTGGTTCAGGATTAGGTTTCACAAATTCTGAATTAGTCCTTACCACATCAGGTATGATGTCATATACAATCCCAGACTTAATGTAGATTATGTCAAGCTTTTGGGCTCTGATAATGGATTCCTCTTCATTCGTCACTCGTGAAGTTGAAACATCTTTTGAAATATATGGTAATAACGATTTAAAAACCCATTCTAACAAAAAATCTAGAGCAATATTAGGCTTAATCAACATATTTCTTCTTATCCACTCATGAATGTGATCAGAAATATGAGTGGCTTTATTCTGTCGAATGGTTGATAAAATATTAGTGCCGAAATCATACCGAAGTGGAAGTTGAAAGTGATTGACAAAAATAGTGGCTAAATCAAGGAAATTGTCATAAGTAGCAGATGGGAGTTCGATGTATAATTTAGCTACTACACTGGTGAAGGTTCTTTGAAAAATACTCAACCAAATTGAATAATCATTAAAAGAGTTTGAGGAGCACCATAGATGGAAAGTTGTGACATGGTCACCAGGATGCTCTTGGGTTTTCCCTTCGATTTTGAAAATATCTGAAGGAATTTTGAAAGGAACTAGTGGCCAAGTCAGATCATGGCGTAGAGGGTCACTCATTAGTTTTGAGAGGTTTGGCAAGTTTAATGTTGCAGAAAAGGGAGTCCAAGCCTTATCGGGGTTTGGTATTGAGGAACTTTGTGTGAGGAAGTGCCTGCACCAATTCTTCCATAAGGTTGGATGAGGTTTCCCCCAACCACTGGATGTCAAGAAGTGACAATGTTTTGAAAAGGATTCCATCCAAATCCTAAAGGGTTACTAGCTTTAGGTGTTTTATGTTGAGTTTTCCTTTCTCCGGTTGAAATAAGTGTCATATATACGGTATCTATTGATCTTCCACCAAATAGTGAAAAAGAAGATCTTCAACTGGTGTGATCGAGACCTGACTTGTAGATTCAAAACTAAATCCTGGAAAAGAATTATGGTTTTGAGAAGACACGCGTGAAAAAGTAGGTGTGGGAAATACATATGTTGAGGATGGAGGGATGTGTCCTCCATACCAGGGATACCCTTGGACGAATGGAGTGGAACCACTAGGATTATCCTTAAAGTTATGGAATAAGGGAGAGGATGTAAAAGGAATATTGGGTACCCCTATAACCACCACATTATATGGACTGGAAGTAGTGTTTCTGAGTACTGAATGACTAACCACTCTAGTACTCGGAGACGCAACGATAGGTGAAGTAAAATTCAATGATACTACCAGTGCATTTGGTATGTTTGACAATGATATACTCACATGCGGAGGAGATAATCCATCGGTTGACATGGCTGAGGTGAGGGTATAGATATCCTAATATACTTCTCCTATATTTGACATGACAAAACTTAATGGGACACCAAGACCAGGTTGACTAAAAGGTCTAACATGTACAACTACAAAATCTCTCAAATAAGTAAGAGGTGACTTATACTTCCTTGCTAAGTCTTCGTCCTGCAAGCCTTCGATCTCTATTGATGGATGATGAAGTTGACTATACCTTATTTGAGGTTCCCTTGGCATTTTGCTAATACCACTCAATTCAAATGAACTTCTTGTGTTGATTCTCCACCTTCTAGGTGGTGGTGGAGGCTCCATAACTATAAGTGGGGGAAGGATTTGCAACCTTCGAGATATACGAGGATGTTGATCCTCTGGAGCTGAATACTTTATTTACACACACCTAAGGGTTATAATATATCATAATCAAACCAAAAATCATACCACTAAAAACTTTCCTAAGTATCACAACCAGGAATGTGAATAAATGCTTTCCAAAGGAACGTTTAGGATGATGATGGCCTACAAAAACTAGTGAAGAGCTAAAGAGTAGTTACCCAACATCCCAATACAATTTTTTTGGGTGCAGGAAGTTGAATCACCAACACCCTACCAAATTATTGCACATGTTTTCCTCCAACATCTTCCCTAGATATAGTGGAAATATCCTTCTACCTTTACATGTGTGAGAACCCTAGGTCAAGATACTAAGGATACCAAATATACAAGAAATTTTTGGATGAACATTCATCGGTATGAGTGATGCACATGGGCAAGGAACAAGCCCGAAATTCAAACAACATTGGCAACACACAGTGCCAAGGGTGGTACTCAATGAACCCTCGAATGGACAACAATCCTGGTTTATGTTCCACTGAGTATTGGAGGGGTATCTCCGCAACTTGAGATTCATATGACCTTGTGCTTGAATCATGTGTTAGAGGATCTTTCTAGTTTACCTTCCTATAAAAGTGTATTTCCTAAGTGACAAACCATTATGTCTGAATTTCAAAAATTCTTGGATAGTTATAGATATTCCTAGAATCCAAAACACTAACCTAAGCTAGTTGGTGACGTCCCTAAAAAATTTGTTACTAATCAATTTAAGTTTTAACATTCTTTTTAAGGCTTGTTTTTACTCAAGGCAATGACTGAGAAACTTATAATGTTTTTGACTCGGCTAAAAGAAAAAAGTATGATGTCAAGTGTTTCAAATTAACATTGTCATTTAATTTCTCTTTCTTTAAAAAAAATGAAACTTGTTTACTAAATTTTGGAAGTCAATTTTTTTTTTCTTTTCTTTTTTTAAAAACATGAAAACAAATGCAAAATGTGTCGACTTAAGCAAGTATGCACCTAAATTCTTTGTTTTATTATTTTCTTTTCAAAAGAGAAACGAAAGAAAGTGCAATGTACACAAACGTAAGTGAGCAATATGGATGAATGTATAAATCAGACTCATCTTTTAGACCTCATAAATACAAGATTTGAATACCATGCAAAGCTTGAAAAAACCCTAGTTTGACCGAACTAAACATGTTTAAAAAACCAAGTTGTTCCAAATCTTGGAAGAAGAATGTCCAGGTTGATTACCCAAGCAACTAGACTGTAAATGAACACCAACATCAACATGGATTGAAAACTCGGGAATCACCTACACTCCTACCAAGTATAATCCAAGAGGATAGACATAAAGGTATTACACAAAAATCCAAATTAACTCACTAAAAAGGAGGACTATGACATAAACAGACAAAGACTTAAACAAGTAATAGTATGAAACAAACTCAAGAAAAGGTCCCATAGGAATAAAAAATGCCAAAATATACTCTTAAAAAAACCCTATCTTTCACATAACCACCTACAAGAAATACACGACTGTTAATAAGACAATCCGCGTACCATACGTGACTATGTTGTGGGAAACCCACGTATTTTCAGAGTATACATGACTACAAGTATAGGATACCCGCTGATTCCCCAAGAAATTTCAAAAAAGAAAAAAAAATGGACCTAAACACTGAATAATCAATTTGGATTGACTGAATATTTATGAAAGAAAGTCACAGAGAGGACTAGGAATGGATAATAATGGGAAGAAAAATCAATCAAAGAGGCCCTAAACAATAGACTTCCCAATGAAGTAGCTAGTTCTGTTGTGAGGGAAATATATCTTATGGTTGGGGTTTAGAAGGCCACTAACATAATATGGATTTGGAGACAGAAAAACAAAGTTACAAGAATTTATTAAAGAGAAAGAGATCAGTATTGTGCACCTTGTTTGGACGGTTGATCCTAGCTTGTCCTCTTCTCTTCAATGCTCTTCTGCTTCCAATCGTCAACACCTACAAAAATTAAATTAACTTTCCTCAAAGCATCTTTAGTTTTTATAACACATGAAAAATTAACATAAGCAAAGATTGCAATTCAAAACAAAGTACAATCTAGATCATTACTCAAAAACAATCAAATCATTCATTACACAATGATGGAAGGAAATGACATTCATTATTGATAGAGTTTCTGGAAACATTACAAATTGTCTTCTTGATCGGACTCCTCTGCAAGACCTAGCTTTGATTCCTCCTGCTCCTCTACTCAATGAAAGTTCTCCAGCATAACATTGCCTCCAAAGTTAGTCCCATTTCCTCATACCCTTCCCTTATTGATGAAATACGAGACTTGTAATGAAGCAACTCACTAATGATACGTGGGTTCCCTTAAGGAAACTCATGTATTCAACACTTAAGATCCATACACAGGTTTCTTGTGGGAGACTCGCGTATGGTAGGAATATTGCTATAAGAAAAGTCATGTATTCCACGTGAGTTGATATTAAAAGGTATATGAAATCGGATTTAATGGTATGTATTAAAGGTGCAATCCTCTTATAAACTAGGGCTACTTCTATCAATATTGTCCTTTTATGTGAAGACACATTTGGTGTCACTACTCGAATGGAGAAGTGTCATTTTGAGTTATAATAGATCCAGTAAACAATAAAGAAGGTAACTTTAGAGACGAAAAAATATGGGTAAATTTGAATGAAAGTAGGAATGATAACCAATATGAACTTAGAAAAACAAGAAAATATTTCAGAGTTGAAATAAAACGAGTTAAGAAAGAGAACAGACATATTTTAAAAGCACAAGAAGAGTTAAATAACGTTATGTTGACCAAACTGCAAAGTAATGAAAAAGAGAAAAATAAAGAACCCAAATTTAACATGGCAAGAACTACACCTTATAAATGTAAGGTAAGAAAACTGGGATTTTCTAAAAATGAGACTAAATCTTCAAGCGAAGAATCAACTAAACATAATACTAAACAATATAAAGTTCTAGTTAAAGTAGCGATAATAACCAGAAGAAAAAGAAAAACAAATTGTACCAAGAATTTTTTGGTGAATTCAAAAAGATCAAACCTCCTATGTTTAACAGAGAAATCGAAAAAAGGAGAATAAGTTGAATCTTGGCTATCTGGAACAAAAAAGTAGTTCTAGATTTATAACTATTCAGACAAAATAAAAGCAAAAATGACAATCTTTAGTTCAAGTGCTTGAAACTATGCTTCTAAGAGGTCTTCATATTCTAGATTCACTTCATCAGGGAATAGTAGTTCATTTGAAATTTCTCCTTCATATTAATAAGAAATCATGGATACATTCACTAAATTACTAGTTGCTTCATTGACGACTTTGTCATAAGTAATAAACATTGCTATATGCACCAAAGCATAGTCTTCCTAATCAACAATTTTGCAACTGTCGTCCAGATGTAAATACGAACTGTGGGATTCACTAACAACTATATTCTTTTTATATGCCACATACAAATACTTTTAGTGTGGCATCATTCTGCAAGATGTTGCTCCCCCTTTCATTGCAACTTCGAATAACTTCAATCTCATGGGTCGGATTCTTAGCTACAGCTGGAGAATCTCTATATAATTCTATGCAAAATATGGCTTGTATGATGTTCTGTTGTTTTTCTTAACTTTTTTGAGCTGTGTTTTCTGATCCATGATAATTTATTTTGGCATTTCATCCACTTTTTCCTTTTTCTATTGATGGTTGAATTTTACCTTCATATTCTTTCTCTTCAATCCTTCATCCTTCCCCCTTATCGACCCTTGATGCACCTCTTAAAAAATGATAAATGACCTCCCCTAATGCAAGATCTCATAGGATCTCTACTATTTCTTTAAATCCCTCGCTATGCCCTTCTCTTCCATGCTATGGTTTCTTGTTTTGAATGATTTTTTAAACTACAAACTACTATTCAGAAATACATCTTCACAGGATTTCGAATATAAAAAAGAATATATATGCATTCATCTTAAAATCGTCTAGTTGTTTTTAAAAATGAGCGGAGCGTAAAGACATCTCATTAAAACAGATTCTTTCATTAAATCACTCCCCTTTTTTAATCTTCTAATACAAAATCTCATTTTCTTACGCACAAATTATAAGCATTTCGTCACCCTATTGTAATCAATTAGATTGTACGGTTACCAATGATACATATTATAGATTCATATAAACAATGATATAACAAGAGACAAGGAATGGTATAGAGAATACAATGCTTATATTCTTCAAGAACACAAGGGGTTCATACATCCAACCGAACCAAGTCTTTATCTGGTTCTACATCTTATATATAAGATTTACAAACATATACATATCTACTTGTTAGTTCAACTAATCGACACGACCTATGAGATCGACATAAGATACTAGTTTACAATTAGACGACTAAAGGACCTAGTCTGCTAGTCGACTTAGGCTCCTCCAACATCTCCCCATCAAAATATCATGCAATTGCTTTTACACTTGAATTTTATTTTCTACTCAGGTGTGTATGAATAATATGTAAAAGTAAAACAATTTACTTTTACTAATACTGTATGTTTACTCATCTTCACACATGTGCTTTCACGTATTCAAACAATTTTTTTTGATATTGAAAATACATTAAGGCCAATACCTTCACCTTCTCCATGAAATTTGATATTTTGTCAAGTGATAGGGTGTGTGCAAGAAGTTGAGGGTCTCTTTTGGCGCGTAAGATGCAATACAAAATTGAAAAAACAGACATCCATCAACTTGCATAGATATTTTGCGACACTTACACAATGAATCTTGTGATAAGTAAAAAACAAGAAATGTAGGAAATTGAATGACCTTTCCAAATATTTTTTTTTTTCTATTGAAAATGCTGTTAACTATCTAAAGTTAGATATTTTTTAATGGGCACTTTTTATTTTTGGGACAAATTATAAGGTATATGTTTTTGTGGGTGCAACGTCTGAGTGTCTAAATGTTGGAATAAACTTACAAAAGCTGGTATACATATAGAGAACATATAGGACTAGTTCATAACTAT